>JAHIAM010006581.1:0-64121 GCA_021605205.1 Aegilops longissima | reverse complement strand
CATGTTCATGAGACCGCTTTCACCGACGTGCTTTGCACACATGTGGCTGGCGGGTGTCTGCTTCTCCAACTTCAATTGAATTGAGTTTGACTACGGCTGGTCCTTGTTGAAGGTTAAAACATCACACTTGACAAAAAATCGCTGTGGTTTTGATGCGAGGTAAGAACGGTTCTTGCTAGAAGCCCGTGAACAGCCATCAGAAACTTGCAACAACAAGGTAGAGGACGCCTAACTTGTTTTTGCAGGGCATGTTGTGATGTGATATGGTCAAGACATGATGTGATATACGTTATTGTATGAGATGATCATGTTTTGTAAAAGTTATCGGCAACTGGCAGGAGCCTTATTGTTGTCGCTTTATTATATGAAATGCAATTGCCATGTAATTGCTGTACTTTATCACTATGCGGTAGCGGATAGTTGTAGAAGCAATAGTTGGCGAGACGACAACGACGCTACAATGGAGATGAAGGTGTCAAGCCGGTGACGATTGAGATCATGATGGTGCTTTGGAGATGGAGATCAAAGGCACAAGATGATGATGGCCATATCATGTCACATATTTTGATTGCATGTGATGTTTATCTTTTATGCGTCTTATTTTGCTTAGTAAGGCGGTAGCATTATAAGATGATCTCTCACTAAATTTCAAGGTATAAGTGTTCTTCCTGAGTATGCACCGTTGCTACAGTTCGTCGTGCCGAGACACCACGTGATGATCGGGTGTGATAAGCTCTATGTTCACATACAACGGGTGTAAGACAGTTTTGCACGTGCAGAATACTCGGGTTAAACTTGATGAGCCTAGCATATGCAGATATGGCCTCGAAACACTGAGACCGAAAGTTTGAAGGTGAATCATATAGTAGATATGATCAACATAGAGATGTTCACCATTGAAAACTACTCCATCTCACGTGATGATCGAACATGGTTTAGTTGATATGGATCACGGATCATTTAGATGACTAGAGGATGTCTATCTAAGTGGGAGTTCTTAAGTAATATGATTAATTGAACTTTAATTTATCATGAACTTAGTCCCGATAGTTTTTGCATATCTATGTTGTTGTAGATCAATGGCCCGTGCTACCGCTCCTTTGAATTTTAATGCGCTCCTAGAGAAAGCTAAGTTGAAAGATGATGGTAGAAACTACACGGACTGGGTCTATAACTTGAGGATTATCCTCATTGTCAGATAGAAGAATTACGCCCGAAGCACCGCTTAGGTGCAAGGTCCCGCAGGAGCAACTCCGGACGTTTTTAGCAAACACAAGGGGGAAAGGCTTCCCATCAGAACTCTATTTTTCATTAATAAATCGTGGTGTTACATGGGCTGTACAATATGAGTGTGGGCTACAATAAACATATTACAATGTGTCCAACCATGATTGCATCCCATCTTTTAAGCTAGGTATTGCTTTTTATTATAGTGCTATAATGCTCTTTGAAGCTTGATATGCAATGAAGTAAGCTTCTTTCATTTATTGTCAAAGATGATGCCATTCCTGTGCTTCCATATGCTCCAACATCCTCGCTATCGCCTCCTTGAAACCCTTGATGTGATCTCTGCTTTTGCCTTCTTCAAGCATTTCCATAGTATTTAGGGTTGTGTCCCATTCCATTCCCAATGCTGCCCAAAAGTTTCGCTGAAATCACATTCAAAGAAAAGGTGTTGTAGATATTCGTTGGGTTCATCATCACATAGAATACACCTTTACTCTATGTGAAAATTCTTCCGTCAATAGATCTCTAGTGTTTAATCTGTCAAGAAGCAGTAACCAGAAAAAGAACTTTTGTTTGGGCAAGTTGCATGATTTCCATATCCACTGAAAAGGGGCTGCTGCATTTGGAGGATTTCCAATGAGGTTTAAATAAATCCTTTTATTGGAGTATTTGTTACCTTTCCATAGAAACTGCCAACAATCTTTGTTGTCATTGTCATGGTGGATGTTATTTATGATATCCAACAGTTCTATACTTTGTTGAACAGCCATAGATGACATGGGCCAGTGAAACATATCATAAAAACTGTTATTTGCTAGAGAGATAGCAAGTGGCAATTGTGCAACAAGATCTTTAGCAAATGAGTATAGCTTGAGGGAATCTGCTCAGAGGGTATCATCATTCCATTTGTCATGCCATAGTTTGACAGTGTTGCCAGCAGAGGGGTTACACATGGTCATGCTTTTAAAATCCAGCAAGATAGAACAACAGTCTCTCCACCAAAATGATCCCACTCTTGTAGGATATGAGGGTACTGTGCCATCATAGTAGTATGTATTCCAAATCAGTTCAACCCATGGAATATCATGCTTATTGAAGAATTTGAAGAGGAATTTGTTAGAAGAGCTCTATTTTGCATTCTCGGTCAAGAATTCAATCCCCAGCTTTCTTTTGGTAGACTTACAGCTTCCCATTTAACCGTGCAATTTCCTTGCTTATTGATCTTATTGCCATACCATAGAAAGCTTCGCCAGATTTTTAAAGTGTTCTAGTATAGTAAGAGGTACTGATGCAAAGACATTGCATATATTGGTAGAGCAGAAACCACAACTTTCCAATGAGTTAATCTACCAAAGGTGTGTCATCAAGTTTGCAATACCGACAATCTCTTGTCCAAATTGATACCATTGGCATAAGATCTTCAACTTTAGGTCTAGTGGATCCCATAGGGAGACCAAGATATGTGAAAGGCATACCTTCTTTTTGCAACCTGAAAGTGCGTTATGTCGACTAGAGGGGGGTGAATATATTTTATGAATTCTTCATCGAGGAATTTTCCGTGAGGAAATTCCTTAGCTAAGAACTACTTGCAGCGAATAAGTACTCGAAGTAAGCATAAGAGAATGCGGCATGGTCATCATGATGAAATGAAGATAATCAAAGAGTACGTAAAGCGTAAGCACAGGATAGCACAAGATGAATACAAACAGATCAAGAAACTGAATCGAGGAAATTGAGAAAGTCTTCAAGGAAAGTCTTCAAACACAGATATGAATGAACACTCAACACAAGAATGAGGAAATGAAAGAGTTGAGGAAATAGAGCCGTTAGGTTGGTGAAGACAATGATTTGGTAGACCAGTTCCAAGTGCTGTCTCAGCTTGTACATCTGGTTGGAGCGGCCGAGTATTTAAACTCGAGGACACACAGCCCCGGACACCCAAACGAAAGCACGCAGCTCAGACACCAAGTCCTCATCAGATTCTCCTTGAACTAAGGTCACATAGACCTCGCCCAATCACTCGTGGTAAGTCTTCAGCGACTTCCAAACCTTCACAGACTTGGTCACTCAAGCATCCACAATTCCTCTTGGATGCTCTAGACCATGACGCCTAACCGTCTGGAAGAAGCACAGTTTCAAAGGTAATAAGCGCCGGATCCACGCAGGATCAATCTTCAAGGATGCTCAATCACTTTGGGTTTGTAGGGTTTGGTTTTGGGTTTTCCTCACTGATGATTTTCGCCAAAGTCCTCAGAGGATGGGTTGCTCTCAAATGACAAGTGTCAAGTTTCTCTCGGAGCAGCCAACTAGCTAGTGGTTGTAGGGGCGGCTATTTATAGCCTAGGAGCAGCCCGACATGATAAGACATAAATGCCCTTCAATGATATGACCGTTAGGTGGATAAGATATTTTGGGACAATCAAGAAGAAGAAAGAACGGTCGGAAATTTGACTCTCAAATTCTCGTACTATCATGTTCCACATCTGTAGGCAATCCGCACTAGCTAATTCCTAACTCCTCGCCGAATAAATTCTCAAATACTGTAAGAACTTCGCTCTCACATCAAGAAATTGACTGAATCAGTATGAGATTTCCAAAGGCTTCACTCAAGGGATTGGTAGGTGTAGGATTTGAGTTGAGCATCACATGGAAATTTTTCCTTAGTATTTCTAATTCTTTTAACAAGACGGTGTTTCCTATGACTCAAGAAAGAGAAAACTAAACTCGAAAACAAAATTCTTCACACTTCATGTTCCTCAAATGAATACCAAGTCTTCAAGGTCGCACTAATTTCTTCACTTTCAAAGTCTTCGAAAGTCTTCGTATCAAAGTCTTCAACAAGAACTTCATTTTAGGGTCGATTTCATTGTAAATATCAAACTCCTCATCGACTTATAGACTTGTGTACACTCATAAACACATTAGTCCCTTAACCTATAAGTCTTCAATACACCAAAATCACTAAGGGCACTAGATGCACTTACAATCTCCCCTTTTGGTGATTTGATGACAATATAGGTTAAGTTTTCAACGGGATAAACATATGAAGTGTAAATACTGATGTTGAGGAATTTGATTGCAAGATATAGAAGAACTCCCCAAGATGTGCATAGTGAGGAATTTGCTTTTGAGGCAAGGCACATTTGAAGAGTTGAATCATGGAGATCTCCCTATATCTTGTAATTCATACACGATTTGACATATAATATGAAGAATTTGAAATGCATGATGAAATATGGTGCTTGATGAAATTCAGCATGCGCAATAACATTAATGAGGAACAGTATGCAAAATAACGATCAAGAGTATCGAGCACAAGGCATCAAAAGTATCAAAGCACCATCGGGTTTAAGATTACAACTCGATCCAATAAAAGTTTAAGAAGAACGAGAGTTGTAACTTAACAAAAAATGCCCATATAATAGACCCGCTTGAAGATTAACTCAAATTTCTCCCCCTTTGTCATCGAATGACCAAAAGGATCGAACCGAGGACTAACGCCTCAAGAATTTCAAGTTGATGAAGGAGCGCCAGTTGTTGTTGGGTCGGTTGTTGTAGTGGGGCCCGCCGCAGTTGTCGCCCAAGTCTTCATTTTCATCGTCTCGTGATGAAGAATAGGAGCTGGCCACCAAGGAAGGAACTTTGACCTTCTTGTATTTCTTCAAGGAGGTGCGCACCAGTCAAATTCTTCCTTGAGACCCATTGTCGCCGCTTCTTCCGCTACCAGACATTTGAAAGAACAGCCCAGGTGCTTGATGGTTTCATGGAGGTAGTAGTGGTTTTTCTTCACAGCATTGTGTGTAGAGGTCATGTTGTGAAGAATTGAACCATACTGACGCTTGACCCATTTATGATTGCGATCAACCTTCTGATGAAGGCTGAGGAGTAACTCACGATCACCATCACCCGGTGCCGTGGGCTTGAGGACTTGCTTGGCCGAGGTATTTATGGCAGAGTCATGTGTGGCGAGTCATCATTGGTGGAGTAGGATGCAGCTTTGTGAAACTGACCATCCAATGGACGAGTGCCTTCATCTATCACAGCAGCTTGCCTTGCCCTTGTCATCACCGAGGAAATGTCCGCTTGAGGACTTCAATTGGAGGCAAGTAGCTGCAGTGGTTCGTAGTATCAGCCTTGTAATTGAGTGAAGACCTTGTCCTCGATGAATCTCATTATCCAAGGCGATAAGGCTTCAGCTCAAATGGTGACATAGCAATGTTTGCCGAGTCCTCATGAAGGAATCATGGAAGTTGACGGAACGCCATGAATGATATTGAAAAGCATATTCTTCATGATGCCAACGACTTCTTCATCATTTGAGTCGTGGCCTTTGATAGGACTCATTGTCTTCGCTGTAATCGATAGACAGTCCGAGGCACATACAATAATTCCTTGACGAGGAATTTGGTTCTTGGGCCCTGCCTGCTTCAAAGGCTTCATCAAGACTTGCATATAGTGATTTGAAAGCTCAGTTCGCTGTAGATACAACAAGCACCATCAAGGGGAGGATCGAGTGGTAGAGCACGAAGCAATTCAGCTTGTCGGTGCCTTGTAGTGAGTATTTTCACATCCAGCCTAACACCCATGAGTTCACATCTTCGCCTCCGTGATGTGCAGCATTGCATAGAATTGAAGAATGAGTTCTTCATTCCAATCATGATGTCAAGCAGAAATTCGAAGTCCTGGCCGTGAAGAACACCGAGGACCGGCTTGAAGCCCGGCAGAGACTCCATGTCCACATGAGGAATATGTGCATGATCAAGACTTTGTCTTTGTTGAAGAGCACCGAGGAATAGAAATTGGCTTGACCGGCAGTCCGTAAACGCCTCTTCCTTATGCGAGCGTAATCATATGGATTGTAATAAGTGAAGAATACGTGTTCGCCGAAGAAATCTTCAGCCTTGAACTTTTGTTTTGTTGAGAAGGGATTCTTTGGCTTTGGCAATGGAGTGTCAGTGAGTTGCATCACGACTTCCGGAATCACAATCTCAGGTTCTTCAGCCGAGGAATTTCTTGTTCCTCTACAAGTGCAGTCTGAGGATCAGCAGCAGCAGTTCATCAGCCGCTAGTGGCTGGTATTTCTTCATGGATGATGAAGTGGGATGAGTTTCTTCAGAGCCCATTTGAACTGTTGGAGCAGGGACCGAGGAATCTGCTGAATTGGGGTGAAGAGGAGAATTTGATGTCAGAGCCCGATTCCTCGACGGTCAAGCCTCCGTGTTTCAGGTTTTCCTCGATCAAGATGTCGGCACACACAAGACATCCATGTATATATCAAAGTGCAATCACATGTATAAATAACGAAATGATATATACCTCGTAATACTCAGCGGAAACAATCAAACGGGTGTGGAGTCCCATCAACGCCATCGGCAGGTTGAGTGTAGACCGTAACTCTGCACTGCATTTTACTCGCTTGAAGAAAGTATCCGCAACATGATACGTTGCAGCCGCCGTAGGTCAAGACATTGAATGCACCGCAAGATGACAACATGAGAAAACAGATGGTAAACTATACTATATGCAATTTGGCTTTGTGGCTCAGATCTGAGTTTTGTTTATGTAAAGCTGGTTTTATTTTCCTACATCAAAGGATAAATGAAGTCTGTACTATAGAGTTTTCTATCATGACATGGTTCCGCCAACCGATGTCTCATAGCCCAAATTCATCATAAGTTGCCCACAATTAAGTTATCATCCGTGTTGAGAGTTGCTAGATAGATCCAAGTCCATATGCTCAAATTGTCCGTGATCCGGGACACGGCTAATCGATTAGGTTTTAACCCTCCGCAGAGGTTTGTACACTTTACCCGCAAGATTCGATCCTCTTTTACGCTCGCACTTCGTGGTGTTTGAGAACAAGACGATCAAACATGGTCTTCCGAAGAGTTCCTCCGACCACCGCCCCTGCTCATCCAATCCTACCGTAGTTCTACATCCGCTAGCACCGCCCCAGCCAGAGTCACAACTAAGGTCAACCAAGCCGAGCCCATAGTGACTTGCGGTTGCACATGTAAGCTTCCAGCATGAAGTATTCTTCCGCCTCTTTGAGTCTGGGTGAAGCTCGCAAGATGTCATGGCGCTTATCCATGCATCCCGCCAACCACCGGTTTCTCCAGGTGCCCACAACCGCCCTTCACCCAAGAGTGTGTATTGAATTCTTGTCTCGAGTCTTGAAGTCTTGAGGCCTTGAAGATGCAGTCCTTGCAGATTCCATCATGGAGTTGTCGACATTGACGAGATCCTCCATTCTCACACCACTCCCGAGCGCCATACCAACCCCTGTCTACTATAGCGTAGCATTAAAATAAATAACGCCCCGGCTTGGTAACAGGGTGATGGGTTCCTACCTCATGCATACTACTCAACTACAAGAATTCAATATCACTATCGGAGAGTTGTTGCAAAGATGCCACTAAATGCAATAAAAACATAGGTACGAAAGCATGGTCAAAGTGAACTTGCTCGGTATTACTTGATGAAGATAACAACGCCTCGAAAATAACTTGATAGGACTATACGCAACTCTCCGATGAAAATCTATATAGTTAAACATAGTATTCACATAAGCAAACATACTAGCAAGCAATACCAACACTCAAAATAACAATTAAAATAAAAAAATAAAACTCAATAATAAAACTCCAACAAAGTCCAGAGAAGCTTCAAATAAAACTAGGAAGAAAACTACTAACGAAAATCTATGACTTTTCTACAAACATCTAATATAGTCCTGCCCTAAGTAAAAACTTAACAATAATTAGAACACTAAACTAATAAATTAACAGAAAATACAAAGTAAAAAAGTAAGTTAACAGAAAGTATTTTTCATAAAATTTTATTTGCAAAAAGAAACAAATAAAAAGCTTTTATGAAACACTAACTATGACCTAAACAAGTTTTCATACAAAACTAAGTAAAATAAAATTTAAAATAAAAAAAAATTCTTTTGTTGACTAACAGAAACAAAACTATTTTTTTAAGAGTGACAAAATAAATAATTTGAAACTAATAAAAACAAGAAAGAAATGGCTAAACAGAACTATAAGTAAAACAGTACTGTTTTGCTAAAATCCTAATTTAAATTAACCTGAAAATAAAATACTAAATACTACTGGATAAACAAAGGTCCTAGAGACCAGGAGCAAAAAGAATCGGTCGAAAATAATATTCCTAACTCAAAATATCTCAAATCTAGTGATTTGAGAAAATTCATACAAACACAAATTTAAACTGCTCAAATATGAAATACAATTGAACTAACAGAAACTTCATAAAATTTGTGATCCAAGGCAGTTGGAATCACTCAAAATACCTCGTAGATAATTAACTATGGATTTTACAAGATTGAAACTATTCTGAAAAAAACAGAACGAAAAAAATAAACAGAGGTTGGGATTTACTGTAGCAGTTCCGTGATGGGGTCCCGGTGGAGCTCCGCGACGTCCTCCGTGGCCCTTTGGCCGGGAAGGGACGGTAGGGGCGACAGATCGGGCGGAGCGAGTGGTTGGGTCGGTGGGTGGCTAGGATGGCCGGAGGTGGTGGGCGGGCGGCAATGGCGGCGGTGGTCCGCGAACTCCCATGCAGGCGGCGGCGGCGGTGGGGGGCGGCGGGCGGGGTGGCGGCGGCTGGGGAGAGGAGAGGAGAGGAGAGGTGTTGGTTTGATGTGTTAGAGGGGGGTGCTTGGGTATTTATATTGGGAGGAGGGTTTTTCCTTGGGGTAGGGACAAGAAATAGACTAGGATTAGGAAACAAAGAGAAAAGATCTAGAAACAGACACGGAATAAACGGAAGTAGGACAAGAGTCCTACTAGGATTGGAAAAGGAAGGGCGGCTCCTCGGCTTCCCTTGGTGCGCGATGGTTTTAGCCTTGGTCAAGCCGGGTGGAGCTATGTGCTTGGGCCTTTTGGCCCAAGGCGCATGATTTTTTTAACAAAATTTTCAGAGAACTAAAATAAAAAAACAAAATGACTAAAACTTTTATATAGGCATATAATATACCAAAATTTGCAGAAAAAGATTTTCTACAACATGGACATTATTATAGCATTAAATAAAATTCACACAAATTTAAATAATTCAAATAGTGCTCCTGCTCTAATAAAATTCAATAAAATCATTTTAAAAATACCAAAATGAATTCAAATTTATTCCTCCAATTTTCTGTTGTAGGAATCATGTTACCCTTTTTTCCATGTATTTTATTTTTGGAGAAAATAATTTGAATAAAACCCAAATAACTCCAATTGAAAATAAATTCAAAAGAACTTTGAATTTAATTTTTTTAAAACTCCCAACTCATATTTCATATAATTTGAAGAAGTCATTTTATCTTCGCCGTAAATCATTGAGTTGCATAAAGTTTCAGAATTGGAATATTCTCAAATGAAATTCAAATATTTTCAACACCCCTTGTCATTTAAATAAATGGAAGAAGTCATGTCATCTTCTCTCGAGGGTTTCGTGATGAAAAGAATTTGAATTCTGAGAGCATAAAAGCAAAATGAAAGTTTGGGAAAGTCCTTTATTCCTCTCATTTAACTTTCAAAAAAAGTTTCAATTCACTCACTTTCACCAATCAATCAAGAAATCAATCAAATCTATCTATTTGTTTATAACATTCCAAAATTAGAATTTTGGGATGTTACAAACCTACCACTTTAAAAGGAATCTCGCCCCTAGATTCGGAGAGGCTAGAAAGAAATAGGTTAGGGTTTGGGGTCTTCAAAATCCATCGATCACACAAGGGTCCTGGGTGCTACCACCCTCGTAAGCATGGTTACGGTTCCATCAAACTCATATACCCCATCCTTATCGCTGACAAGGTCGGTCTTCTCGCATCGTAAGGAAAATTCATTCTCCGGGCTCTTCGGTAGTGGCATAACCTTTCCTCAATTCCTTTATCCATTCCTCTTGGTAAGGTTATTCGAGATTGGGTCTTCATAGTGACGGTCCGCGCCAATTCTAAACAACTATCGATATCTCATGGTGGTCATCAATTTATGGTTTGTCCCGCAGAAAGGGTCCGGCTGAACTCTCATCAGATAACCTACGGTTGGCAACAACCGCCATGTACATGGGTTTATCATCATACCATTCTAAGGCTTAAGCAAGGCTTCAACAAGCATCGCCACTTTACTATGGGTAAGTCTCTCAGATTTACCATTCCAAATAGCAAGAGCGAATGATACGAGTAAGTCGGTATGGTGATCGATCCATTCCGCACTCCAAATCATTACCTTGTATAAGGTTTAGCGAATATCGCATTTCTAACACTCGGCATTCTCGCAAGCGTTGCAGAATTTCTTCTCAACGAACTTAGTTCGATAATTCCGCTGATTCTGCAAGCTGAACAAAACATCTATCGCTTTCTTCACAACTCGGTTTTTGCGTAACCTCCTACGTAAACGATGCGATTGAATCACCGACTCTTCCAAATTTCTTCCTTCATCAAGGTTACATCTGTTCCTTTTCAAAATCCTGGCCCGTGGGTTATGGCCCACTTCAACACTAGTGCAGCTTTAACTCATCCTTGGAGTAACTCTCTGTTCCATATTACACCTCCCTTAAATCCAGAGTACTGCTTCTTCATACCATCATATCAAAAGCAAAACTCCAACCTTTTTTTTCCTTCAACTACAGTCCGTGGAATATATATTTTCTTATCCATTAGTCTAGTCTTCTTCACAGGGTACTACCACTCTTAAAATGAAATTCACAACCATCCATAGACCATATTTCTCATATCCTCTAAAATGGTCAAAATCTTTGTTCACAGAGTAACAACTCAAAAAATCCACGATGAAATCATGACACATTAACTTTATTGATTTCACGAATTCATTACAATCTCGAGCACTCATTACATAACTCAACTCGTCAACTCATGAAAATGAAATTGTTTTCTACTACTCTTGTTTCCAATATCAAAATTCCAACTACTCAACTCCAGCTTTCATCTTGTCGGGACATTTAGTAGCATAATGTCCTACTTCCTTGCAATGAAAACACATAACTTTCGATAAGTCTTTGGGCTTCTTGGAGATGGTGCCTGCTCCTTGAGTTCCTTCTTCCTTTCAAGACAATGATTGGCATAATGCCCGACGCCCTTACATTCAAAACAGTAATATGACTCTTGTCCCTCTTTGCATAAATTGGGTTGTTCGAGGGTGTCTTTGTTTTCTTCCCGGGTTTCTTCGCTCGATCAAACCTTCTATTTCCCGTGGATCAAACTCCACCGCTTCGCCGGAAGTATCCCGATACTCTTTTCTTTCCTTGGTGCAATACTGTGAAAATGTCCTTCTTCTCCACATGAATAGCAGTGCATTGAGTAAAATCTGTTGAGGCCTTCTCCATCAGGGTCTTCAACACATTCCTTCATCACATCTTTCATTCCTTCTTCCTGCTCCTCAATAGTTTGTTGCACCATGGGGTAAATGTGACACTGAGTCGGGTAGTGGGCGGTTCCTTCACACAAGAAACAAGTCACCTGACTAGTTGGGCTTTCCTCAGCTGGGTGTTTCTCCTCACAATGAGGGCATCCATCCTTGTGTTCCTCCTGGGTGTGTCCTATTTCTCCGCAAATCTTGCAGGCACAAGGTTTATTTCTTGGTGTATCATGGTGCTTCCGGATAAGACGTGATCTCAACAGGGTCTTCTTGAATTCCTCCCAAGTTCTTGCTCCATTAAATCCTTGTATGGCTTGATGCATTTTCCACCAGGTTGCAACACTTTCTCAGAAGCATCAAGAGCGATGAACCTCATACTTCCTTGGAATCAAATTGCTCTCAAGTGATTCTCCATGTTCAATCCATGGCTCGCCTCCGCTGGGTTTTCGGTCCGAGAATATCACCAACTTCATTCATCATCTATGGGGTCCAAAAGTTTTGGGATGAGATATGAGAGAGGTGGGGAGGATATACACACAATACAAACAATAGTTTTTGAAGAAACGGGTTTTACTTTGTGGCTGTCGAAACATCAAACAAATGACAGCTCACAAATCGCCGCATCTAACGTAAGTGTGTAACAGGGGTTTGGTCTTCTAAAGGTCAAATAATTCTTCAGATTCTTCAAATTCTTCTAGTCTTCGGAGTCTTCAATTGTTGCAGCTTCAACTCTTCTAATGCATGGTGAAACCCTTTGTTACTTTGAAGAGGTCATCAGCTGTCCGATATCTTTCTTGGAGCGGCTTCAGTTGATCCTTCATGTGGTCAAAAGGAAAAGGGTATATTCTAACTATTTGAGGTGAGAGTGTCTATTTGATAAAATCGAAAGGATGAGAAGTAAGAGTCTTTTTGAAAATAAAGTTTTCGAGACATCTTGTCCTAGGGGCTTCCGATTTCTAGGTCACGCCCCATACCAACATGTGCTCGATACTATATTCAGAAGCGACCGACCTCGACGGTCAAGCCTTCCGTGTTTCGTACATCCTCGATCAAGATGTCGGCACACACAAGACATCAATGTATATATCAAAGTGCAATCACATGTATAAATAACGAAATGATATATACCTCATAATACTCAGCGGAAACAATCGAACGGGTGTGGAGTCCCATCAACGCCATCGGCAGGTTGAGTGTAGACCGTAACCCTGCACTGCATTTTACTCGTCGGAAGAAAGTATCTCGCAACATGATACGCTGCAGCCGTGTAGGTCAAGACATTGAATGCACCGCAAGATCACAACATGAGAAAACAGATGGTAAAACTATACTATATGCAATTTGGCTTTGTGGCTCAGATTCGAGTTTTGTTTATGTAAAAGCTGGTTTTATTTTCCTACATCAAAGGAATAAATGAAGTCTGTACTATAGAGTTTTCTATCATGACATGGTTCCGCCAACCGATGTCTCATAGCCCAAATTCATCATAAGTTGCCCACAATTGTTATCATCCGTGTTGAGAGTTCCAGATAGATCCAAGTCCAGATGCTCAAATTGTCCGTAAATCGGGACACGGCTAATCGATTAGGTTTTAACCTCTCGCAGAGGTTTGTACACTTTACCCGCAAGATTCGATCCTCTTTTACGCTCTCGCACTTCGTGGTGTTTGAGAACAAGACGATCAAACATGGTCTTCCAAGAGTTCCTCCGACCACCGTCCGGTGCTCATCCAATCCTACCGTAGTTCTACATCTGCTAGCACCGCCCCAGCCAGAGTCACAACTAAGGTCAACCAAGCCAGAGCCCATAGTGACTTGCGGTTGCATGTAAGCTTCCTGCATGAAGTATTCTTCCGCCTCTTTGAGTCTGGGTGAAGCTTCCGCAAGATGTCATGGCGCTTCTCCATGCATCCCGCCAACCACCGGTTTCTCCAGGTGCCCACAACCGCCCTTCACCCAAGAGTGTGTATTGAATTCTTGTCTCGAGTCTTGAAGTCTTGAGGCCTTGAAGATGCAGTCCTTGCAGATTCCATCATGGAGTTGTCGACATTGACGAGATCCTCCATTCTTACACCACTCTCGAAGCGCCATACCAACCCCGCTTCTACTATAGCGTAGCATTAAAATAAATAACGCCCCGGCTTGGTATCAGGTGATGGGTTCCTACCTCATGCATACTACTCAACTACAAGAATTCAATATCACTATCGGAGAGTTGTTGCAAAGATGCCACTAAATGCAATAAAAACATAGGTACGAAAGCATGGTCAAAGTGAACTTGCTCGGTATTACTTGATGAAGATAACAACGCCTCTAAAATAACTTGATAGGACTATACGCAACTCTCCGATGAAAATCTATATAGTTAAACATAGTATTCACATAAGCAAACATACTAGCAAGCAATACCAACACTCAAAATAACAATTAAAATAAAAAATAAAAGCTCAATAATAAAACTCCAACAAAGTCCAAAGAAGCTTCAAATAAAACTAGGAAGAAAACTACTAACTAAAATCTATGACTTTTCTACAAACATTTAATATAGTCCTGCCCTAAGTAAAAACTTAACAATAATTAAAACACTAAACTAATAAATTAACAGAAAATACAAAGTAAAACAAGTATGTTAATAGAAGGTATTTTCATAAAATTTTATTTGCAAAAGAAACAAATAAAAAGCTTTTATGAAACACTAACTATGACCTAAACAAGTTTTCATACAAAACTAAGTAAAATAAAATTTTAAAATAAAAACAAAATTTTCTTTTGTTGACTAACAGAAACAAAACTAAATTTTTTAAGAGTGACAAAATAAATAATTTGAAACTAATAAAAACAATAAAGAAATGGCTAAAACAGAACTATAAGTAAAATAGTACTGTTTTGCTAAAATCCTAATTTAAATTAACCTGAAAATAAAATACTAAATACTATCGATAAACAAAGGTCCTAGAGACCAGGAGCAAAAAGAATCGGTCTAAAATAATATTCCTAACTCAAAATATCTCAAATCTAGTGATTTGAGAAAATTCATACAAACACAAATTTAAACCGCTCAAATATGAAATACAATTGAACTAATGAAACTTCATAAAATTTGTGATCCAAGGCAGTTGGAATCACTCAAAAATACCTCGAGATAATTAACTATGGATTTTACAAGATTGAAACTATTCTGAAAAACATAACGAAAAAAAATAAATAAAGAGGGTCCGGATTTCATCAGAAAGCAGTTCCGTGATGGGGTCCTGGTGGAGCTCCGCGACGCCCTCCGTGGCTCAAGGCCGGGAAGGGACGAGGGGGCGGCAGATCGGGCGGAGCGAGTGGTTGGGTCGGTGGGTGGCTAGGATGGCCGGAGGTGGTGGGGCGGGCGGCAATGGCGGCGGTGGTCCGCTAACTCCGGCGAGGCGGGCGGCGGGCGGGGGCGGCGGTGGCGGCGCGGGTGGCGGCGGCTGGGGAGAGGAGAGAGAGAGAGGTGTTGGTTTGATGTGTTAGAGGGGGGGTGCTTGGGTATTTATATTGGAGAGGGAGGGTTTTGCTTGGGGTAGGGGACAAGAAATAGGCTAGGATTAGGAAACAAAGAGAAAAGATCTAGAAACAGACACGAATAAATGTAAGTAGGACAAGAGTCCTACTAGGATTGGAAAAAGGAAGCGGCGGCCCTCGGCTTCCCTTGGTGCGCTGATGGTGTTGGCCTTGGTCAAGCCGGTGGAGCTATGGCTTGGGCCTTTTGGCCCAAGGCGTCATGATTTTTTTAACAAAATTTTCAGAGAACTAAAATAAGAAAAACAAATGACTAAAACTTTTATATAGGCATATAATATACCAAAATTTACAGAAAAAGATTTTCTACAACATGGACATTATTATAGCATTAAATAAAATTCACACAAATTTAAATAATTCAAATAGTGCTCCTGCTCTAATAAAATCCAATAAAATCATTTTAAAAATACCAAATGAATTCAAATTTATTCTCTCCAATTTTCTGCTGTAGGAATCATGTTACCCTTTTTTCCATGTATTTTATTTTTGGAGAAAATAATTTGAATAAAACCCAAATAACTCCAAATTGAAAATAAATTCAAAAGAACTTTTAATTTAATTCTTTTTAAAACTCCCAACTCATATTTCATATAATTTGAAGAAGTCATTTTATCTTCGCCGTGAAAATCATTGAGTTGCATAAAGTTTCAGAATTGAAATATTCTCAAATGAAATTCAAATATTTTCAACACCCTTGTCATTTAAATAAATGGAAGAAGTCATGTCATCTTCTCTCGAGGGTTTCGTGATGAAAAGAATTTGAATTTCTGAGAGCATAAAAGCAAAATGAAAGTTTGGGAAAGTCCTTTATTCCTCTCATTTAACTTTCAAAAAAAGTTTCAATTCACTCACTTTCACCAATCAATCAAGAAATCAATCAAATCTATCTATTTGTTTATAACATTCCAAAATTAGAATTTTGGGATGTTACAAACCTACCACCTTTAAAAGGAATCTCGCCCCTAGATTCGGAGAGGCTAGAAAGAAATAGGTTAGGGTTTGGGGTCTTCAAAATCCATCGATCTACACAAGGGTCCGGGGTGCTACCACCCTCGTAAGCATGGTTACGGTTCCATCAAAACTCATATACCCCATCCTTATCGCTGATAAAGTGTCAGCCTTCTCAGATCGTAAGGAAAATTCATTCTCTGGGCTCTTCTGGTAGTGGCATAACCTTTTCCTCAATTCCTTTTGTTGGTGAACGTTGCAGAAAATTAAAATTTTTCCTACGGTTTCACCAAGATCCATCTATGAGTTCTACTAAGCAACGAGTCAAGAGAGAGAGTTTGCATCTACATACCACTTGTAGATCGAATACGGAAGCGTTCGAGGGAGTGGTGATGATGAAGACGCTCCCAACGTGATTCCGATCACCGATGACCAAGTGCTGAACGGACAGCACCTCCGTGTTCAACACACGCAAGGGATTTACGCCTCCTTCTGCCTTGATCCAGCAAGGAGGAAGGAGAGGTTGAGGAAGACCACTCCAATGGCAGCACGACGGCGTGATGCGATGGAGGACTGTTTCTCCAAAGAGGCTTCGCCAAGCTTACGCGGAGGAGGAGAGGTGTTGGGAGGGAGGGCTGCGCTTCAATGGTGTGTTCAGCCCTCCCTCCATCTATTTATAGGGAAGGGAGGAGGGTCCGCCCCTCTAGATGCATCTAGAGGGGGGCGGCGGCCAAGGGAGGGGCTTGCCCCTGCAAGGGGGCGCCCCTTAGGTTCCTCAACCCTAGGCGATGGGCCAAGGGGGGGGTGCGCCCAGCCCATCAGGCTGGCTGCCTCCCACGCAGCCCAAGTGCCCCCAAAAGGGTGGCTCCTCCCGTGGTCCTCCGAACCTTCCTGGACCTCCATAATACCGATATGACCAAACTTTTCCTGTCCGCTTGACGACTTCCCATATATAAATCTTTACCTCCGACCATTCCTAACTCCTCGTGACATCCGGGATCTCGTCCCGACTCAACAACATTCGTAATCACATACAAGTCTTCCTATTAACCCTAGCGCCACCAACCTTATGTGTAGACCTCACGGTTCGGAGACATGCGATATGACCGACGCCTCAGTCAATAACCAACAGCGGATCTGGATACCCATGTTGGCTCCTACATGCTCCTCGATGATGTCATCGGATGAACCACGATGTCTAGGGTTCAAGCAACCCCGTATTCTATTCCCTTTGTCGACGGTATGTTACTTGCCCGAGACTCGATCGCCGATATCCCAATACCTCGCTCAGCCTCGCATCGCAAGTCACTTTACTCGCATCAGTAATGCATGATCCCGTGACCGACACTTGATCACATTGAGCTCATTATGATGACGCACACCGAAAGGGCCCAAGGATACCTCTCCGTAACACGGAGTGACAAATCCTCGCCTCGATCCGTGTCAACCCAATGACACTTTCGGAGGTACCGTAGTGCACCTTTATAGTCACCCAGCCACGCCAGACGCTTTGATACACCCAAAGCACTCCTACGGTATCCGGAGTTACACGATCTCACGGTCTAAGGAAGAGATACTTGACATTGGAAAAGCTCTAGCAAAACGAACTACACGATCTTTGTGCTATGCTTAGGATTGTCTTGTCCATCACGCCATTCTCCTAATGACGTGATCCCGCTGTCAATGACATCTGATGTCCATAGTCAGGAAACCATGACTATCTCGCTGACCAACGAGCTAGTCTACTAGAGGCTTACTAGGAACGATTGTAGTCTATGTATTCACACTTGTATTACGATTTCCTGACAATACAGCTTATAGCATGAATAAAAGACAATTATCATGAACAAGGAAATATAATAATAATGCTTTTGTTATTGCCTCTAGGGCATATTTCCAACAGTCTCCCACTTGCACTAGAGTCAATAATCTAGTTACATTGTGATGAATCGAACACCCATAGAGTTCTGGTGTTGATCATGTTTTGCCCGCGAGAGAGGTTTAGTCAACGGATCTCATGACATTCAGATCCGTGTGCATTTTACAAATTTCTATGTCTCCATCTTGAACATTTTCACGGATGGAGTTGAAGCGACGCTTGATGTGCTCGGTCTTCTTGTGAAACCTGGCCCTTGGCAAGGGCAATAGCTCCAGTGTTGTCACAGAAGAGTTTGATCGCCCCGACGCATTGGGTATGACTCCTAGGTCGGTGATGAACTCCTTCACCCAAATTGCTTCATGCCCCGCCTCCGAGGCTGCCATGTACTCCGCTTCACATGTAGATCCCGCCACGATGCTCGCTTGCACTGCACCAGCCATCGCTCCACCATTCAACATATACACGATCCGGTTTGTGACTTTGAGTCATCCAGATCTGTGTCGGTTAGCGCCGACGAACCTGCTACTTATTTAGCTCTTCGTCACCTCCATAAACGAGAAACATGTCCTTTGTCCTTTCGTGTACTTCAGATATTCTTGACCGCTGTCCAAAGGTTCCTTGTCGGATTACTTTTGTACCTTCCCACCAAACTTACAAAGCAAGGTTTACATCAGGTCTGTACACAAGATGGCATACATAATAGATCCTATGGCTGAGGCATAGGGGATGACACTCATCTCTTCTTTATCTTTTGTCAGGGTCGGGCATTGAGCTGAGCTCAATTTCACACCTTGCAACACAGTGCAAGAACCCTTTCTTGACTGATCCATTTTGAACTTCTTCAAAATCTTATCAAGGTATGTGATTTGTGAAAGACCTATGAGGCGTATCGAACTATCTCTATAGATCTTGATGCCTAATATATAAGCTGCTTCTCCAAGGTCCTTCATTGAAAAACACTTATTCAAGTAGGCCTTAATGCTGTCCAAGAATTCTATATCATTTCCCATCAAAAGTATGTCATCTACATATAGTATGAGAAATGCCACAGTAGCTCCCACTCACTTTCTTGTAAACGCAGGCTTCTCCATAAGTCCGTGTAAACCCAAACGCTTTGATCATCTCATCATAGCGAATGTTCCAACTCCGAGATGCTTGCACCAGCCCATAAATGGATCGCTGAGCTTGCATACTTTGTCAAGATTCTTAGGATCGACAAAACCTCTCGCTGTATCATATATAGCTCTTCCTTAAGATAACCGCTATGAACGCTGTTTTGACGTCCATCCGCCATATCTCATAATCATAGTATGCATAATTGCTAACATGATTTGACGGACTTAAGCTTCGCCACGGAGAGAAAGTCTCATCGTAGTCAATCCCTTGAACTTGCCGATAACCCTTAGCGACAAGTCGAGCTTTATAGATGGTGATATTACCATCCGCGTCTGCCTTCTTCTTAAAGATCCATTTGTTTTCTATCGTCACGATCATCGGGCAAGTCACCAAAGTCCACACTTTGTTTTCATACATGGATTCTATCTCGGATTTCATGGCTTCTAGCCATTTGTTGGAATCGGGCCCGCCATCGCTTCTTCATAGTTCAAGGTTCATTGTTGTCTAACAACATGATTTCCGTGATAGGGTTGCCGCATTCACTGGTGCGGAACGTGTCCTAGTGGACTCCACGGGTTCAAGAGCAACTTGATCCAAGTACCTTGATCATCATCATGAATTTCCTCTTCATTGGTGTAGGCATCACAGAACATTTTCCCGAGCTGCACTACTATCCTGTTGAAGAGGTAGTACTTCGTCGAGTTCTACTTTCCTCCCACTTACTTCTTTCGAGAGAAACTCTTTTCCGTAAAGGTTCCGCTTTGGCAACAAAGATCTTGCCCTCGATCTTAAGTAGAAGGTATACCCAATGGTTTCTTTAGGGTATCCTATGAAGACGATTTTCCGACTTGGGTTCGAGCTTTTCAGTTGAAGTTTCTTGACATAAGCATCGATCCCCAAACTTTTAGAAACGATACTTAGGTTTCTTCCCAAACCATAATTCATACGGTGTCGCCTCAACGGACTTAGACGGTGCCCTATTTAAAGTGAATGTAGTCTGTTTCTAGAGCGATCCCCAAAGTGATAGCGTAAATCGGTAAGAGACATCATAGACCGCACTATATCCAATAGAGTGCGACATTTACGCTCGACACACCGCTACCGAGGTGTTCCAGCGGCGTGAGTTGTGAAACGATTCCACATTTTCTTAAGTGTGTACCAAATTGTGACTTAAATATTCTCCTCCACGATCCGATCGTAAGAATTTTATCTTCGTCACGTTGATTCTCTACTTCATTCTGAAATTCCTTGAACTTTTCAAAGGTCTCGCCTTTGTGTTTCATCAAGTAGACATACCCATATCTACTCAAGTCATCCGTGAGAGTGAGAACATAACGATATCCTCCGCGAGCCTCAACGCCATTGGACCGCATACATCGGTATGTATGATTTCCAACAAGTTGGTTGCTCGCCCATTGTTCCCGAGAACGGAGTCTTGGTCATCTTGCCCATGAGGCATGGTTCGATGTGTCAAATGATTCATAATCTAAAGACTCCAAAAGTCCATCAAGATGGAGCTTCTTCATGCGCTTGACACCAATGTGACCATAGGGCAAGTACACAAGTATGTGGGACTATCGTTATCAACTTTACATCTTTTGGTAGTCACGCTTATAAACATGTGTAATACTACGCCGAGATTCATTAAGAATAAACCATTGACCATCGGAGCATGACCATAAAACATATCTCTCATATAAATAGAACAACTATTATTCTCGGATTTAAATGAGTAGCCATCTCGCATTAAACGAGATCCAGATACAATATTCATGCTCAAACTTGGCACCAAATAACAATTATTAAGGTTCATAACTAATCCCGTAGGTAAATGAAGAGGTAGCGTCGACGGCGATCACATCGACTGAACCATTCCCGACGCCAAGATCGTCACCTCGCCCTTGCTGCCTCCGCTTATTCCGTAGCTCCCGCCGTGAGTTACAAATATGAGCAACGGCACCGTATCAAATACCTGTGAGTTACTACGAGTAATCGGTAAAGTACACATCAATTACATGTATATCAAATATACCTTTGGTGTTGCCGGCCTTCTTGTCCGCTAAGTATTTGGGGCAGTTCCGCTCCAAAGGACCCCCTCCCTTGCAATAAAAGCACCTGGCCTCGGTTTGGGTCCATTCTTTGACTTCTTCCCGCAACTTGTTTACCGGGCGCTGCAACCTCCTTGCCGCCCTTCTTGAAGTTCTTCTTGCCCTTGCCCTTCTTGAACTTAGTGGTCTTATTGACCATCAACACTTGATGTTCTTTCTGATTTCAACCTCGGCTGACTTCAAAGATAGAGAACACTTCAGAATGGTCTTTACCATCCCCTCGCATGTTGTAGTTCATCACAAAGCTCTTTGTAGCTTGGTGGGAGCGATCGAGGATTCTCACAATGACCGCCTCATCGTGGAGGTTAATATTCAGCCGGGTCATACGGTTGTGCAACCTGCATATCTTCAAGATGTGCTCACCGACGTAACTGTTTTCTCCATCTTACAACTATAGAACTTGTCGGAGATGTCATATCTCTCGACCCGGCGTGAGCTTGAAAACAAGTTTCAGCTCCTCTAACATCTCATATGCTCCGTGATGCTCAAAACGCTTTTGGAGCCCCGGTTCTAAGTCAAAGCATGCCGCACCGAACGAGGGAGTAATCATCAAGACGAGACTGCCAAGCATTCATAATGTCTTGGTTCTTCGACGGAGCGCCACCTAGCGGTCCTTCTAGGACATATTGTTTCCGCAGCTATGAGGATGATCTCAAGTTCCGGACCTAGTCCGATAGTTGCCCGCCATCTTTCAGCTTGGTTTTCTAGGAACGCGCTGAAGTTCAAGTTGACATGAGCGCTGGCCATTTGATCTACAAGACATATCATTCAAAAGTTTTAGACTAAGTTCATGATAATTAAGTTCATCTAATCAAATTATTTAAATGAACTCCCACCAGATTAGACATCCTCTAGTCATCTATGTTACACGATCCGAGTCGACTAGGCCGCGGTCCGATCATCACGTGAGACGGACTAGTCATCATCGGTGAACATTCTCATGTTGATCGTATCTTCTATACGACTCGTGTTCGACCTTTCGGTCTCCATGTTCCGAGGCCATGTCTGTACATGCTAGGCTCGCCAAGTAAACCCTAAGTGTTTTCGCATGTGTAAATCTGTCTTACACCCGCTGTATGTGAACGTAAGAATCCATCACACCCGATCATCACGTGGTGCTTAGAAGTTTACTTAACTTTAGCAACGTGCACGCTTAGGGGAAACACTTCTTGAAATTTTGTAAGGATCATCTTATTTACTACCGTTGTTCTAAGTAAACAAGATGTATAAACATAATAAACATCACATGCAATTATATAGTAGTGACATGATATGGCCAATATCATAAAGCTCCATTGATCTCCATCTTTGAGGCTCCATGATCATCTTGTAACCGCATGACACCATGATCTCCATCATCATGATCTCCATCATTGTGCCTCCATGAAGTTGTCACGCCAACGACTACTTACTTCTATGGCTAACGCGCTTAGCAATAAAGTAAAGTAAGTTACATGATGCTCTTCAATGACACGAGGTCATACAAAATAAAGACAACTCCTATGGCTCCTGCCGTTGTCATACTCATCGACATGCAAGTCGTGATTCCTATTACAAGAACATGATCTCATACATCACAACATGTCATTCATCATTCATCACAACTTGGCCATATCACATCACATGACAATTGCTGCAAAAACAAGTTAGACGCCCTCAATTGTTGTTGCATCTTTTACGTGGCTGCAATTGGGTTCTAGCAAGAACGCTTTTCTTACCTACGAATAACCACAACGTGATCTTGTCAACTTCTATTTACCCTTCATAAGGACCCTTTTCATCGAATCCGCCCAACTAAAGTAGGAGAGACAGACACCCGCCAGCCACCTTATGCAACTAGTGCATGTTAGTCGGTGGAACCGGTCTCACGAAGCGCACGTAAGGTTGGTCCGGCCGCTTCATCCCACAATACCGCGGAAGCAAGATAAGATTAGTAACGGCAAGTAAGTTGACAAGATCCACGCCCACAACTAAATTGTGTTCTACTCTGCATTAGAGAACTACGATAGACCTAGCTCATGATGCCATCACAGCAGAACGCTGCAAAAATTAAAATTTTTCCTACGGTTTCACCAAGATCCATCTATGAGTTCTACTAAGCAACGAGTCAAGAGAGAGAGTTTGCATCTACATACCACTTGTAGATCGAATACGGAAGCGCTCGAGGGAGTGGTGATGATGAAGACGCTCCCAACGTGATTCCGATCACCGATGACCAAGTGTTGAACGGACAGCACCTCCGTGTTCAACACATGTGCGGATTTACGCGCCTCCTTCTGCCTTGATCCAGCAAGGAGGAAGGAGAGGTTGAGGAAGACCACTCCAATGGCAGCACGACGGGCGTGATGCGATGGAGGATCAGCCCCAGCAGGCTTCGCCAAGCTTACGGAGGAGGAGAGGTGTTGGGAGGGAGGGCTGCGCTCAATGGTGTGTTCAGCCTCCCTCCACCCCCTATTTATAGGGGAAGGAGGAGGGCCGCCCCTCTAGTTGCATCTAGAGGGGGGCGGCAAGGGAGGGGGCTTGCCCCTGCCAAGGGGGCGCCTTAGGGTTCCTCAACCCTAGGCGATGGGCCAAGGGAGGGGTGCGCCCAGCCCACCAGGGGCTGGCTGCCTCCCACGCAGCCCAAGTGCCCCCCAAAAGGGTGGCTCTCCCGTGGTCCTCCGAACCTTCCGTGGACCTCCATAATACCGATATGACCCAAACTTTTCCGTGTCCGCTTGACGACTTCCCATATATAAATCTTTACCTCCGACCATTCCGAACTCCTCGTGACGTCCGGGATCTCATCCGGACTCAACAACATTCGTTAATCACATACAAGTCTTCCTATTAACCCTAGCGCCACCAACCTTATGTGTAGACCCTACGGGTTCGGGAGACATGCGTATATGACCGACGCCTCAGTCAATAACCAACAGCGGATCTGGATACCCATGTTGGCTCCTACATGCTCCTCGATGATGTCATCGGATGAACCACGATGTCTAGGGTTCAAGCAACCCCGTATTCTATTCCCTTTGTCGACGGTATAGTTACTTGCCCGAGACTCGATCGCCGGTATCCCAATACTCGCTCAGCCTCAAGCATCGCAAGTCACTTTACTCAGATCAGAATGCATGATCCCGTGACTGCACACTTGATCACATTGAGCTCATTATGATGACGCACTACCGAAAGGGCCCAGTGATACCTCTCCGTAACACGGAGTGACAAACCTCGCCTCGATCCGTGTCAACCCAATGTACACTTTCGGAGGTACCAGAGTGCACCTTTATAGTCACCCAGCCACGCTTGTCCGGGAGTTACACGATCTCACGGTCTAAGGAAGAGATACTTGACATTGGAAAAGCTCTAGCAAAACGAACTACACGATCTTTGTGCTATGCTTAGGATTGTCTATCCATCACGCCATTCTCCTAATGACGTGATCCCGCTTGTCAATGACATCCGATGTCCATAGTGAGGAAACCATGACTATCTCGTCAACCAACGAGCTAGTCTACTAGAGGCTTACTAGGACGATTGTAGTCTATGTATTCACACTTGTATTACGATTTCCGGACAATACAGTTATAGCATGAATAAAAGACAATTATCATGAACAAGGAAATATCATAATAATGCTTTTATTATTGCCTCTAGGGCATATTTCCAACACCTTTATCCATTCCTCTTGGTAAGGTTATTCTGAGATTGGGTCTTCATAGCTGACGGGTCTGGCGCCAATTCTAAACAACTATCGATATCTCATGGTGGTCATCAATTTATGGTTTGTCCTGCAGAAAGGGTCCGGCTGAACCTCATCAGATAACCTATGGTTGGCAACAACCGCCATGTACATGGGTTTATCATCATACCATTCTAAGGCTTAAGCAAGGCTTCAACGAAGCCGCCACTTTACTATGGGTAAGTCTCTCAGATTTACCATTCCAAATAGCAAGAGCGAATGATACGAGTAAGTCGGTATGGTGATCAATCCATTCCGCACCCAAATCATTACCTCAGATAAGGTTTAGCTTAATATCGCATTTCTAACACTTGGGCATTCTCGCAAGCGCTGCAGAATTTCTCTCAACGAACTTAGTTGATTCTGCAAGCTGAACAAAACATCTATCGCTTCTTCACAACTCTCGGTTTTTGCGTAACCTCCCACGTAAACGTATGCTGATTGAATCACCGATTCTTCCAAATTTCTTCCTTCATCAAGGTTACATCTGCTCCTTATCAAAATCCTGGGCCCGTGGGTTATGGCCCACTTCAACACTAGTGCAGCTTTAACTCATCCTTGAGTAACTCCTTGTTCCATATTACACCTCCCTTAAATCCAAGAGTACTGCTTCTTCATACCATCATATCAAAAGCAAAACTCCAACCTTTTTTTCCTTCAACTACAGTCCGTGGAATATATATTTTCTTATCCATTAGTCTAGTCTTCTTCATGTGGTACTACCACTCTTAAAATGAAATTCACAATCCATCCATAGACCATATTTCATATCCTCGAAATGGTCAAAATCTTTGTTCACAGAGTAACAACTCAAAAAATCCACGATGAAATCATGACACATTAACTTTATTGATTTCAAGAATTCATTACAATCTCTGAGAACTCATTACATAACTCAACTCATCGAACTCATGAAAATGAAATTGTTTTCTACTACTCTTGTTTCCAATATCAAAATTCCAATTACTCAACTCCAGCTTTCATCTTGTCGGGACATTTAGTAGCATAATGTCCTGCTTCCTTCCAATGAAAACACATAACTTTCGGTAAGTCTTTGGGCTTCTTGGAGATGGTGCCTGCTCCTTGAGTTCCTTGCTTCCTTTCAAGACAATGATTGGCATAATGCCCGACGTCCTTACATTCAAAACAGGTACTATGACTCTTGTCCCTCTTGCATAAATTGGGTTGTTCTGAGGGTGTCTTTGTTTTCTTCCCGATTTCTTCGCTCGATCAAACCTTCTATTTCCGTGGATCAAACTCCATCGCTTCGCTCGGAAGTATCCCGATACTCTTTTCTTTCCTTGGTGCAATATCGTGAAAAATGTCCTTCTTCTCCACATGAATAGCGTGCATTGAGTAAAATCTATTGAGGCCTTCTCCATCGTGGTCTTCAACACATTCCTTCATCACATCTTTCATTCCTTCTTCCTGCTCCTGAATAGTTTGTTGCACCATGGGGTAAATGTGACACCGAGTCGGGTAGTGGGTGGTTCCTTCACACAAGAAACAAGTCACCGACTAGTTGGGCTTTCCTCACCGGGTGTTTCTCCTCACAATGAGGGCATCCATCCTTGTGTTCCTCCCGGTGTGTCCTATTTCTCCGCAAATCTTGCAGGCACAAGGTTTATTTCTTGGTGTATCATGGTGCTTCCGGATAAGACGTGATCTCAACAGGTCTTCTTGAATTCCTCCCAAGTTCTTGCTCCATTAATTCCTTGTATGGCTTGATGCATTTTCCACCAGTTGCAGACTTTCTCGTAAAGCATCAAGAGCGATTGAACCTCATACTTCCTTGGAATCAAATTGCTCTCAAGTGATTCTCCATGTTCAATCCATGGCTCTCCTCCGCTGGGTTTTCGTCCGTAGAATATCACCCAACTTCATTCATCATCTATGGGGTCCAAAAGTTTTGGGATGAGATATGAGAGAGGTGGGGAGGGATATACACACAATACAAATAATAGATTTTGAAGAAACGGGTTTTACTTTGTGGCTGTCGGAAAACATCAAACAAATGACAGCTCACAAATCGCCGCATCTAACGTAAGTGTGTAACAGGTGTTTGGTCTTATAAAGGTCAAATAATTCTTCAGATTCTTCAGATTCTTCTAGTCTTCAGAGTCTTCAATTGTTGCAGCTTCAACTCTTCTAATGCATGGTGAAACCCTTTGTTACTTTGAAGAGGTCATCAGCTGTCCGATATCTTTCTTGGAGCGGCTTCAGTTGATCCTTCATGTGGTCAAAAGGGAAAAGGGGTATATTCTAACTATTTGAGGTGAGAGTGTCTATTTGATAAAATCAGAAAGGATGAGAAGTAAGAGTCTTTTGAAAATAAAGTTTTTGAGACATCTTGTCCTAGGGGCTTTCCGATTTCTAGGGTCACGCCCCATACCAACATGTGCTCGATACCATATTCAGAGCGACCCGACTCGTCGACGGTCAAGCCTTCGTGTTTCGTACATCCTCGGATCAAGATGTCGGCACACACAAGACATCAATGTATATATCAAAGTGCAATCACATGTATAAATAACGAAATGATATATACCTCATAATACTCAGCGGAAACAATCAAACGGGTGTGGAGTCCCATCAACGCCATCGGCAAAGTTGAGTGTAGACCGTAACCCTGCATCTGCACTTTACTCGCTTGAAGAAAGTATCTGCAACATGATACGCTGCAGCCGTAGGTCAAGACATTGAATGCACCGCAAGATCACAACATGAGAAAACAGATGGTAAAACTATACTATATGCAATTTGGCTTTGTGGCTCAGATTCGAGTTTTGTTTATGTAAAAGCTGGTTTTATTTTCCTACATCAAAGGAATAAATGAAGTCTGTGCTATAGAGTTTTCTATCATGACATGGTTCCGCCAACCGATGTCTCATAGCCCAAATCCATAATAAGTTGCCCACAATTGTTATCATCCGTGTTGAGAGTTCAAATAGATCCAAGTCCAGATGCTCAAATTGTCCGTAATCGGGACACGGCTAATCGATTAGGTTTTAACCTCCGCAGAGGTTTGTACACTTTACCCGCAAGATTCGATCCTCTTTTACGCTCGCACTTCGTGGTGTTTGAGAACAAGACGATCAAACATGGTCTTCCAAGAGTTCCTCCGACCACCGTCCGTGCTCATCCAATCCTACCGTAGTTCTACATCTGCTAGCACCATCCCAGCCAGAGTCACAACTAAGGTCAACCAAGCCGAGCCCATAGTGACTTGCGGTTGCACGTAAGCTTCTGTGCATGAAGTATTCTTCCGCCTCTTTGAGTCTGGGTGAAGCTCCGCAAGATGTCATGGCGCTTCCCATGCATTCCGCCAACCACCGGTTTCTCCAGGTGCCCGCCAACTGTTCTTCACCTAAGAGTGTGTATTGAATTTTGTCTCGAGTCTTGGAAGTCTTGAGGCCTTGAAGATGCAGTCCTTGCAGATTCCATCATGGAGTTGTCGACATTGACGAGATCCTCCATTCTCACACCACTCCCGAAGCGCCATACCAACCCCGCCTACTATAGCGTAGCATTAAAATAAATAACGCCCCGGCTTGGTAACAGGTGATGGGTTCCTACCTCATGCATACTACTCAACTACAAGAATTCAATATCACTATCGAGAGTTGTTGCAAAGATGCCACTAAATGCAATAAAAACATAGGTACGAAAGCATGGTCAAAGTGAACTTGCTCGGTATTACTTGATGAAGATAACAACGCCTCGAAAATAACTTGATAGGACTATACACAAGTCTCCGATGAAAATCTATATGGTTAAACATAGTATTCACATAAGCAAACATACTAGCAAGCAATACCAACACTCAAAATAACAATTAAAATAAAAAAATAAAAACTCAATAATAAAACTCCAACAAAGTCCAAAGAAGCTTCAAATAAAACTAGGAAGAAAACTACTAACTAAAATCTATGACTTTTCTACAAACATCTAATATAGTCCTGCCCTAAGTAAAAATTAACAATAATTAAAACACTAAACTAATAATTTAACAAAAATACAAAGTAAAACAAGTAAGTTAACAGAAGGTATTTTTCATAAAATTTTATTTGCAAAAAGAAACAAATAAAAAGCTTTTATGAAACACTAACTATGACCTAAACAAGTTTTCATACAAAACTAAGTAAAATAAAATTTTAAAATAAAACAAAATTTTCTTTTGTTGACTAACAGAAACAAAACTAAATTTTTTAAGAGTGACAAAATAAATAATTTGAAACTAATAAAACAATAAAGAAATGGCTAAAACAGAACTATAAGTAAAACAATACTGTTTTGCTAAAATCCTAATTTAAATTAACCTGAAAATAAAATACTAAATTTTACTGGATAAACAAAGGTCCTAGAGACCAGGAGCAAAAAGAATCGGTCGAAAATAATATTCCTAACTCAAAATATCTCAAATCTAGTGATTTGAGAAAATTCATACAAACACAAATTTAATCTTCTCAAATATGAAATACAATTGAACTAACAGAAACTTCATAAAATTTGTGATCCAAGGCAGTTGGAATCACTCAAAATACCTCGAGATAATTAACTATGGATTTTACAAGATTGAAACTATTCTAAAAAACAGAACGAAAAAAAATAAACAGAGGTCGGGATTTACTCAGCAGTTCCGGTGATGGGGTCCTGGTGGAGCTCCGCAACGCCCTCCGTGGCCTCAGGCCGGGAAGGGACGTAGGGGGCGGCAGATCGGGCGGAGGAGTGGTTGGGTCGGTGGGTGGCTAGGATGGCCGGAGGTGGTGGGCGGGCGGCAATGGCGGGCGGTGGTCCCATTTAACTCCGGCGAGGCGGCGGCGGCGGTGTGGGGCAGCGGTGGCGGCGTTGGGTGGCGGCAAGCTGGGGAGAGGAGAGGAGAGGTGTTGGTTTGATGTGTTAGAGGGGGTGCTTGGGTATTTATATTGGGGAGGGAGGGTTTTGCTTGGGGTAGGGGACAAGAAATAGACTAGGATTAGGAAACAAAGAGAAAAGATCTAGAAACAGACACGAATAAACGGAACTAGGACAAGAGTCCTACTAGGATTGGAAAAGGAAGCGGGCTCCTCTGGCTTCCCTTGGTGCGCTGATGGTGTTGGCCTTGGTCGTCGGTGGAGCTATGGCTTGGGCCTTTTGGCCCAAGGCGTCATGGGATTTTTTTTAACAAAATTTTCAGAGAACTAAAATAAAAAACAAAATGACTAAAACTTTTATATAGGCATATAATATACCAAAATTTGCAGAAAAAGATTTTCTACAACATGGACATTATTATAGCATTAAATAAAATTCACACAAATTTAAATAATTCAAATAGTGCTCCTGCTCTAATAAAATCCGATAAAAATCATTTTAAAAATACCAAAATGAATTCAAATTTATTCCTCTCCAATTTTCTGTTGTAGGAATCATGTTACCCTTTTTTCCATGTATTTTATTTTTGGAGAAAATAATTTGAATAAAACCCAAATAACTCCAATTGAAAATAAATTCAAAAGAACTTTGAATTTAATTTTTTAAAACTCCCAACTCATATTTCATATAATTTGAAGAAGTCATTTTATCTTCGTCAGGAAAATCATTGAGTTGCATAAAGTTTCAGAATTGGAATATTTCAAATGAAATTCAAATATTTTCAACACCCCTTGTCATTTAAATAAATGGAAGAAGTCATGTCATCTTCTCTCGAGGGTTTCGTGATGAAAATAATTTGAATTCTGAGAGCATAAAAGCAAAATGAAAGTTTGGGAAAGTCCTTTATTCCTCTCATTTAACTTTCAAAAAGTTTCAATTCACTCACTTTCAATAATCAATCAAGAAATCAATCAAATCTATCTATTTGTTTATAACATTCCAAAATTAGAATTTTGGGATGTTACAGATGCCGACTTTTCCAAAAGTCATCGCTCATCACCGGGCGCGTGCTTCCAATATCCACATCTTCTTCAATTTCCTCAACACCGCCTCTTCACCGTGAACCGAGGCATATGCGAGGAAATGATTGGGGTTGAAGGGATTGCTTCCACTTCAATTTCTTCATCAATCTGCTCCGACGGGCGTTGTAATGATTTTCCTCGCCGATCCGCTTGGGATCTCATAATCTTCACCAAAAGAACAAGGTCCTTTGATGGAATTGAGGAAATGGGGACAACATCAATAGGATTTTCAAAGGAGCTGGTCATCGGCTTCATTTTCTTCGCAGTCAAGAATTTGACGCAATGATGCTTTCCGCTTCTTCACCGCAGCTCGCTCGCAGCCTTGGTCTTCTTCACATCGAGGCGATGGAAGAATTGGAGTTGGTGTTGGCGCAGGAGGAGCCGAGAATCTGGTTGATTTTCCTCGGCGAATCGATGCGCTGTTCTGACTTGTTCGGGCTTTCAGCGCACCACTAGTGGATGCCCTAACAATTTCTTCAATGGCTGGAATGGGATCATCAGCCCGAACTAGCATTGTCTTCAAAGAGCTCGAACTTCATCAGCGGTGTGGGCATGTTCTTCATCATTGAGCCGAGGCTCCACCGAGGAATTTCATGTTGCGCTAGCAAGAATATTGGTGAACTTCTTCGTCAAAGTTGATTTAATCTGACTTTGGCCCTTGCCAATCAGCATATGAGTCAAATTTGTCGTTGAGGGCTTTGATGTCAGCTTGCATCTTGATAAGTTCTTCGCTTGTCATCTTGACAACGCTTTTCTTCAGCAGTTTCTCCTTTCAGATCATGATTTCTTGATCTCTCCGGTTGTATCAAATTTCCATTTCTCCTCTTGGATGAAATGAGTCAAGATGTGACTTTGGCCAGGTGTCAACTTGAAGTCGCATATGAGTGTTTGGGTCCTTGTGCCGTAGATCAATGTAGTCTAGGATCGCTTCTTGATCCAACAAAGAAGGGCAATGTGTGCCTTTGGCTCTAGCGGCTCTTTTCTTGGCGGTCTCGATGATTTTGCAAGTTCATCATCATCAGCCTCATCATCTTCGTGGCTCTTGGAAGGCGACTTGCTTTTCTGGGACTTGGCCGAGGACCTCGCCCACTGTGGCCTTAGTCTTCAGCAGAGTCGGGCCAGATGAAGAATTTGGTGCAATGAGGAACTTGTCAAACACCAGAGGCAATGGAGATGCCTGCAGTCCTTGGCACGTGGCTGATGCACAGGTGTTGAGGACTTTGTCGAACTCACGAGGACTTTGTAGGAGCTGCTGAGGACTAGGGAGGAGCTGAGGATTTGGGAGGAGCAGGAGCAACATGAGGAATTTGCCATGAGGGAACTGCTGGTGAAGCACTTGGTTTGTGTGCGGGCTTCTTTGCCATAGATTTTCTTGGCTTGACAGAGGCCTCAGTGGCAGCAGCAGCAGAGCAGTAGTCGCCATTAAATTTCTCATAGCCTCATTGGCTTGTCTTGCCAATTTGGCTTGGCGCCCATTCTTCAGGAAAGTCCTCACCACGCTTGATGCCGGTGGGGTCAGCTTTGACCAGGTGCCAATGGAGCTCTTGGGCATGGAGGATTGAGAGCGAATTTCTTCATGTACTTTGGAGTAACATATCTGTACTCTCCATTCCTTTGCCCATCTCCTTTCAATCCTTTGAATACGCACCTTGCGCTGATTTTTGTTTTCTTTGTTTAACTCGCTTCATCAGTGTGCAATAATCAGCATATATTTCCTCAGAATCTCAAACGCAGCCATGACCTCATGCCTCTTTCCTCCTTTCTCGTGGCTTCTTTCCTTCTCGCCATATTCTTCGTGTGAGGAATTTGAACAAACGAATTCTCCAAGAAGTATGCAACTTTTCTTCGAGGAACGCTGCAAATGAGTTAAGTTGATGAGAACCTAGTGATTCAGCAATGACATGAGTACCGTGAACAGAGTATAGTTGCGAGGAATTTGGAGAGGTCATATGCTCTCGTAAGGTTTTTCAAAAGAACTAGTTTGAGGAATTTGACCAGATGAGTTTTGAAGAATTTCACTAAGCTTATCTTTGTCTTAGGTTCCAGAGTTGTATAGATCGAGGATCCACACAATTGAGGAATCTTGAAGAAAATCATTGCTTAGAGAAACTAATCAAGAGCATATTTTGTTTGAGGTGTTCATATGTGTGAAGATTTAAAGAATAAACACCTTTGAAGATTTTCAGAAGGTTTGAGAATCAAAGCAGTAATAAAAGTAACTTTTAATTACCCGGTGAAGAACACGACGAACCGAGAAGAACAGATGGGAAGTTCGTCAAAGTTAGATCTTCCACGCCTAACTTGGCGGAGGAAGACAGCTACGGCGGCGGAATGAAGATTTCCATGGTCGGGCGTGAGTACGCCATGCGACGAGGTCGAGGCAAAGAAGCTTTTCCTCATCGGCGACGATGGAGAAGGGCGGCGCTTAGGGTTTAGGAAGCTCAAGCGAGAGAGAGCAATGAAATGGAGTAAAAGAAGTGAGGAAGGGAGAGGGGTATATATAGCCATGGTGAAAAACTGTTCGCTCAAAATTTGGGACTAACGTGTTCTCAATTCTTCTCATTCGCTGACATGTGTCACCCATGTAACGAGAAGTGGAGATTGTGTTAGATCGTGGGTGAATAGATAAATCTATCATGGAATGCGGAACGGTTTGAGCGGCAAAAATGAAAGTTTGGATAAGATCAGTTTTAAAGTTCCGCTCGCAATTTCTTCAAATTGACTAGGACACAAAGTGAAGATTTTGAATGAGTTTCAAATAGAACGCATATGAAGAATTTGTGAATAGATTGGGTTGAGTATAGCATAGAGGGGAAGGGTCCGATCACATTCACTTAGCGTAAAAGCGACTTGAAGAAATAGCCATAAGTGAATGTCAGAGGATATAAACCTATATATATATATATATATATATATATATATATATATATATATATATATATATATATATATATATATATATATATATATATATATATATATATATATATATAGCCAATGAAGAAAAATGACGGAAATAAAGGAAGATTTTGCAAAGTTGAAGAATTTGAAAACTGAGGAAAAACTCAAATTGAAGATTTTCAACTTTGGTGGTGGCGTGACCCACCGTATAAGAATGATAATTTCAGACACTGCATAATTGTCGAGGGTTCTGAGAATCAAATTCTTCATTGATTGAAGAAAACGCTTCTTCATGTGTTGCACATCTAAGTCATCAACTTTGCATAAGTGTCGTGTGTGTCCTTTTCAAAGAACATTCAAGATTCTAAGATATTTAGCTCACACCGCAACTTGCTAAATCTCTTCTCATCCAAGGGCTTTGTGAAGATATCGCTAGTTGTTCTTCGCCTTCACATGCTCGATGGAGATGTCGCCTTCAACACATGATCATGAAGAAAATGAAGACGAATTTGAATGTGCTTTGTCTTCGAAAGTGCTGAATCGGGTTGTGAGCAATCTTGATGGCACTCTCATTGTCACAAGAGAGAGGCACATTCTTCACGTTGATGCCGTAGTCCTTGAGAGTTTGCTTCATCCACAGCAATTGAGCACAACAAGAGCCAAGAGAATGTATTCAGCTTCCGCAGAGACAAAGATACACAGCCTGCTTCTTCGAGGACCAACAAACCAAAGATCGTCCGAGGAAATGACAAGTACCAGATGTTGACTTATGTCCACACGATCACCAGATAGTCGAGTCGTAATATCCAATGAGATCAAAAGTAGAGCCCTTGGGGCACCATAATCCTAGTGTTGGTGTGAGGTAGATATCAAGAATATGCTTCACAGCCTTATGGTGTGATTCCTTCGTGTATCTTGAAATCGGGCACACATGCAAACACTAAGCATTATATCCGCATAGATGCACATAAGTACAATAAAGAACCAATCATGGAGCGTATACCTTGTGATCAAAGTCAATACCATTTTCATCAAGGCATAGATGGCCATTTGTGGGCATAGGAATTTTGACGCCTTTGCAATCTTGCATGCCGAATTTCTTCAGACATTTTTGAGGTATTTCTCCCAGATATGAATATGCCATTGTGTTGTTGATTTAATTTGAAGACCTAAGAAGAATTTCAAATCTCCCATCATAGACATTTGATATTCTTCACTCATCATATAGGCAAATTCATCACTATAACGTTGGTCAAGACAGCCAAAGATAATATCATCAACATATATTTGGCACACAAACAGTTCACCATCATATGATTTAGTAAAGATAGTAGGGTCGAGTGAACTGGTGTGAAGCCATTCTTCACGAAGAATTCCTTCAATGTATCATACCACGCCTGCGGGGCCTGTTTGAGACCATAGAGGGCCTTGTTGAGTCTCAAGACTTTGTCGATTCTTTGGATCTTCAAACCTAGGGGTTGAGCAACATATACTTCTTCCTCAAGCTTACCATTGAGGAATGCACTTTTCACATCCATTTGATATAAGATGATATTATGATGGTTAGCATAAGCAAGTAATATGTAATAGCCTCAAGTCTAGCAACAGTGCAAAAGTTTCATCGAAATCAATTCCTTCAACTCGTGTGTAGCCTTGAGCTACAAGTCGGCCTTATTCCTCACCACAAGACCATTTTCATCTTGCTTGTTGCGGTAGATCCACTTTGTGCAAATGATATTATGCTTATGAGGATCCGGACGCTTGACCAGTTCCTGCACATTGTTGAGCTCGAATCGATGTAATTCTTCTCGCATGGCCTGAATCCACTCAAAGCTCCAGAATGCTTCATCTACCTTAGTGGGCTCTGTGATAGAGACAAAAGCATAGTGCCCACAAAAGTTAGATAAATGTGAAGCTTTTGAGCGTGTGAGAGGACCCGGCGCTTAAATGTCATCGATGATCTTGTCAACTTGTACTTCTTTTGCAACGCGAGGATGAGCTGGTTGTCGCCGAGGAATTTGATCATTTTCCTCAAAGACCATTGTCTTCAAAGATTATCTTCAGTGCATCACCAACGTTTTTCAGATACAGAATGAATTCTTCAAAGAGATTCTTCAAGAGGAATGACATCCTCGCTGTTTTGAACTTGATAGATTCCCTCAGAGCTGGTTCATCTAACATGTAAGGTAGGTACTCTTTTGCAGCCATTAGTTTCATCGAACCGCACATCTACAAGATCAACAATCTTGTGAAGAACGATGTTGAAGACTCAGAGGTGTGCGAGTCCTTCCGAACCAAGCATAAACCTTCATGTGCTTTCGCAAATTTAGAATTGTGATGAGGATCTCTAATCCAGCATTTAGCATCAAGACTTTGAAATAACTCACATTGGGTTTCTTGTCGCGAGGAGTTCATAGGCGTCTTCTTGAAGAATTTGTGAAGATCCACTGCTGATGATGTGGCACGCGTATCAATTGCATCAATCCAAAACGACTAGGCGCTTTTGTATTCATCAAGCATAGTGCAAGCCATCTCAACAAGAGTTCTGCTCTTGCGCCCACGACGCCATTTTGCCGAGGAGTATAGGAGCAGATAACTCATGAGTAATACCAAGTTCATCAAGATAGGCATCAAGACCGAATTCTTGAACTCAGTTCCATTGTCACTCCCGATGTGTCCGATCTTCACACCAAAGTTAGTTGAAGCCCTCGAGGAAAATCGCTTGAAGACTTCCTGCACTTCATTTTGTAAGTAACAATGTGTACCCATGTGTAACAACAGTAATCATCAACAATAACAAAGCCATATAGAGATGCATCATTAGTGACTGCTGAGTAATGATTAGGACCAAAGAGGTCCATGTGAAGTAATTCAAGGACGAGTTGTGGTCATGATAGTCTTCGCTGGATGCTTGGCCTTGGTCATTTTTCCAGCTTCACAGCTCCACACAAGTGATCCTTGAGGAATTTGACATTCTCAATGCCAATGACATGCTTCTTCTTGCAAGTGTGTGCAAATTCCTCATGCCTCATGTGACCAAGTCGCCGATACCATAGCCAGCCTTCTCAAGCTTTTGCAAGTAGACACACGGCTGGTTGTGGTCCTCAGAGAAATCAACAATATACAAGTCTCCTCTCCTAAAGCCTTCAAGACTTTGGAATTGTCACCTTCCATAATCACAACACAATGATACTTGCCAAAGATAACAACCATATCAAGATCACAAAGCATTGAGACTGGCATGAGGTTGTATCCTAAGGACTCAACAAGCATGACTTTGTCCATGTGTATGTCCTTAGAGATCGCAACCTTACCAAGACCCAATACTTGACTTTTGCCTTTGTCAGCAAAGATGATATGCTTCAGATGTGACGGTGATAAGGAGTATCCATCAATAGATTCTTGTCACCAATATGTGATTTGTACATCCACTATCGAGGACCCACTCATTGGCTTTGGGTTGATCATCCCGCAGATGAATTAGTGTAACTTACGATCTCATATACTTCATCGCTGAAGAATATGATATCAAGTTCATCGATGAATTTCATCAGCAAAGATAATGATAAGTAGTATGAGGACGATGAAATGAAAGTTCATTTCTTCATGATTAGCTCAAGGCCCTTTCGTGCATTTTTGTCGTGCCCCCAAGAAATTCTTCAGACGCTTAAAGCACGCCCGAGACCTGACCCTGCAGAAGAGGTTAGTTCTTTTTCTTCACCACCCACATCTCAAGGGGTGGTAAAGAGTTCATCACTCATGAAAGCACCATATGAGAATGGTGGCATAGAGGCCAATCCATTTCGCTTCACATAAGAGGGGTTAGGGTAAGCATATGAATAAGCAGAGAAATTCTTCGAGGACTTATGAACATATTTGTTTGAAGAATAATGCACATATTCATAGCCCTTAGCTCTACCTCTGCAAACAGAGTTGTTAGCACGATGATAATCATATGAGGACTTTGATCCTTTGAGGAATTTGATCCAAGTGAGGAATTAGGTCCATATGAGGACTTGGATCCATATGAAGAATTTGGTCCATATGAAGAGTTTGATCTGAGTTCCTATTCTTCACAGTGTGGTGTCATGAGGACATTCACCAAGACTTTCAAGGAACTTCTTGGAAACCCAGATTTTCTTCATAGGGAACCGCTCTCGTAGTTAGTGCCAACATATCTAGCAAATACTTCACCATTCTGATTTTTGAAGAGTTTATAGTTGAGTCAAATGACTCATCGTAAGAATGAGGAGATTCGCATGTAAAGTCAGATAAGTTAGATGGATCAATCGAGGTCCTTTGCAGAACCCATGAGGTTTTGGGATACCGCCAAAGCTTCCAATATGTTCCATCAAGATTGAGTTTCCTCTCAAAGGCAATACCTCTTTCCTAGGGTTTCGTTGAGGATCTGCTTTTAAGCACATCACAAAGAGTCTGATGCCCTTTGAGGCTTTTGTACATGCCCGCATGTACAATTCCTTCAGCCCTGCATCGTCAAGGATACTAGCAATGTCCTCGATGAGGAATTAGTGATAGCAGAGGCAGGTGAAGAATTTGTAACAGCTTGAAGCATTTGAACATTCAGTGAAGAATTAGCGATTCACGCTCAATGCACTTTAAGCATGGAGGAACAAATTCTTCCCGAGAAGCGCTGATTTGTTGAGCAAGTAATGAATCGCGCCCTTCTCAAGATCTTCATAACTCACTCTTAGCTTCTCAAGATCTTGCTTTTGAAGAAATTCATAAGAAAGTTTCTCATGATCGACAAGAGAGTGTTATGATGACCTTGAAGGCTGTCAAACCTAGACTAAAGTCTCAAGATTTTCAATGGCTTTAGTGTGATCCATTTCTTCACCTAACATATCATCACTTTTATCTAGCATGTTTTGAACCTTTTCAAAAGCCCTTTGTTGTTTTACAGCAATCTTAGCAAGTTTTGAGTAGCTGGGCTTTAGATCTTCATCAGATTCATTTTCACTAGATTCAGAGGAGGTATATTTGAGTACCTTTGCACCCTTTGCCATGAAGCAATAGGTGGGAGCGTAGTCATCACTATCTTGATCAGCTTTGTTGGTGAGGTCATTTTCTTCAGAGTTGAAGATGGACTTGCTGACGAAAGCAGTAGCGAGAGCTAGACTCGCCACACCAGACTCAGATTCTTCTGATGCCTCCTCTTCCTCATGTTCCTTAGATTCAGCTTCAGAGTCCATTTCATTGCCAATGAATGCCCAAGCCTTTTTGGAGCTGCTCTTCTTGTGAGAAGAAGGCTTTGAGGATTTTGATGATGAAGATTTCGACTTATTTCTTCTTCTTCTTAGCGCCATCGTAACTGTAATCCTTGTATTTCTTCTTCTTTAATTCCTTTTGCCATCGAGGACAATCTTGGATGTAGTGACCAGGTTTCTTGCATTTGTGGCAAAGTCTTCTTATAGTCACTTGATGAGGAATCATCGCTTCCTTGAGGATTTTCCAAGGCTACCATGTCTTGAGAACTTCGAATTTCTTCACGAGCAAAGGTTAGCTCCTCGCTCAATTCTTCAGATCTCCAAGGCTACTACCGTAGTCTTCACAATCAGATTCGCATACGCCTTGGCCTTCGTGGCACGTGATTTTCCATAGCTAGAACCATAGAGATCATCTTTTCAAAGAAGTCGAACTCATGAGTATTTAGCCTCAAGGATATCACTGGATCAAGTGACTTGTAGTCAAGACGCCTTGTATCATCGCTAGAGTATCAAATGAGGAATCAAGCGATCTCAACAATTTCTTCACCACCTCATGGTCTGTGATGTCAAGGGCACCAAGCTCTGAAGCTCATTTGAGATGTCATGAGGCGATCAAGGTTTGTTGAACATTTTCGTTGTCGAGTCTTTTGTAGCGGTTGAAGAGATTGCGAAGAACATCAACTCGAGAGTCACGCTGAGTTGAGACTCCTTCATTTACTTTGGACAGCCTATCCCAGATGAGCTTAGCAGTTTCCAAAGCACTCACTCTTCCATACTGTCCTTTACTCAGATAGCCACATATGATATTCTTCGCTTGAGAATCGAGTTGCTTGAATCTCTTCACATCGGCAGCATTCAGAGAAGGTGTGACTGGGGGACCACCATTTTCCACAACATACCAGAGATCGTTGTCAATTGCCTCAAGATGCATTCGCGTCTTGTTCTTCCAGTAGGGGTAGTCCGTCCCATCAAAGGTAGGACACCATGTTGAGACCTTGATCATACCTCATGGGTCCACATAACTAAAACTCCGTGGTTAAACTAAAATCACACGTAACAAGGGAGTACCTTGCTCGATACTAATTGAAAGTGCTATGTCGACTAGAGGGGGGTGAATAGGCGATTTTATGAATTCTTCATCGAGGAATTTGCCGTGAGGAAATTCCTTAGCTAAGAACTACTTGCAGCGAATAAGTACTCAGAATTAAGCATAAGAGAATGCGGCATGGTCATCATGATGAAATGAAGATAATCAAAGAGTACGTAAAGCGTAAGCACAGGATAGCACAAGATGAAGACAAACAGATCAAGAAATTGAACTGAGGAAATTGAGAAAGTCTTCACCAAAGTCTTCAAACACAGATATGAATGAACACTCAACACAAGAATGAGGAAATGAAAGAGTTGAGAAACTAGAACCAGTTAGGTTGGTGAAGACAATGATTTGGTAGACCAGTTCAACTCATGCCCGGGCTTGTACATCCGGTTGGAGCGGCTGAGTATTTAAACTCAAGGACACACAGTCCCGGACACCCAATACGAGCACGCAGCTCAGACACCAAGCCCTCACTATATTCTCCTTGAACTAAGGTCACATGCACTCGCCCAATCACTCATGGTAAGTCTTCAGCGACTTCCAAACCTTCACAGACTTGGTCACTGCATCCACAATTCCTCTTGGATGCTCTAGACCATGATGCCTAACCGTCTGAAGAAGCACAGCTTTCAAAGGTAATAAGCGCCGGATCCACGCAGATCAATCTCTTCAAAGATGCTCAATCACTTTGGGTTTGTAGGGGTTTGGTTTTGGGTTTTTCTCACTGATGATTTTCGCCAAAGTCCTCGTGAGGATGGGTTGCTCTCAAATGACAAGTGTCAAGTTTCTTCTGAGCAGCCAACCAGCTATTGGTTGTAGGGGCGCTATTTATAGCCTAGGGAGCAGCCCGACATGATAAGACATTGTAGCTACTGCACTCAATGGATCTAGCGCCTGCGTCTCGGTCATCCTCGGATCAAGAATGCCGACACCACACAAGATTTCAAGGATTTATAGCAGAGTAGCAATCACACACTTATTACATCGTTGTCCACAAGGAACTGAATAAAATATGGCTTAAGGCCATCTAATGATAACAATGAAGGCTTGGAAGATAAGCGAGTCCATCAACTCCAACGGCATCACCGAGTATAGAACCACGACCTAACACCTTACTCATCGTTCAAAAGTCTCGCAACGTGAAAAGTTGCAGCCCAAAACGGGTCAAGACATGGAATATGCCGCAATGTAACACATAAAAGCAATGAATGAATAAGCCTATACTACATGCATATTTGGCTGGTGGTAAGGCTCTACGGTTACATTTGCATAAAGCTGATTTTTCCCTACATCAAAGGAATAATTTTATTTAACTATCATGGTGGTTGTTAAACATTGAAGATGGTTGACAAGATCCTCAATCCCAATTAAAAGTACTCATCAAAACCCAATAGCTTTTATTTAGAAGTAACATGTTGAGATTCACATGATAATCAAGTACCGGATACTCAAATTGTCCATAACCGGGACACGGCTAATCATGATTAGTTTATACACTCGCAGAGGTTTGCGACTTTTCCCCATTAAGACTCGATCGCCTCCGCTTGGTTCTCGTGACTACATGGTGTTTGAGAAACGGATGACCGAGACATAGTCTTTCGTAAGCGCTTAGCACCTTACATGTGGGTAGACCGTACTCAACCTATATCCCCTACATCAGCTAGCCTACCCGTAAGAGTTCGCACGACTTAGTCAACTACGCCAGAGCCCATAATTGGCTTGTGGCTGCACACGGAAGTTTCCAGCTTGAATAATCTTATGATCCCTTAGAGCCCGGTGGCGGTCCAAGAAATACAGTAAGTCCCGATAGAAACCAGTGTGCCTCAATCCACCCAGATGTGTGTTAGGTTGCCACCTTAGATAAACCATTAATTAACAATCTCACATCTGTCATGGATATTCACTCACCCAATCCACGCCTACTAGCATAGCATGGCATGAACAAGCAAACGAGAAGTAACTCCCAAGGTTTCATAAGTAAAACAGTAATAGGTACTACTCAATCTACTTCCCAAACCCACAATTTAATTAGATCCTAATCATGCAAGTGTTTGAGGGTTTAGATCTAATGCATAAAACTGGGTATGAGAAGGGTATGATCAAAGTGTTACTTGCCTTGCCGATGATCCGCGAGTCCTAGAGATTCAAGTAACAAGCGACGACCGTGATCTAACGCAGAAACAACAAGCATACAATAAGTACTCATCTAATGCACAGGAAATCTCGAATAAAAGATCTAACCAGAGAGTTCAACTTAAGAACCCTGGTTGCAAAAGAATCGAATCAAAACAAACTCCGAAAGTCGAAACTCGAAAGAGAAACGCCTCTGCTTAGTGATCTGAATTAGGTCAAAATTTCACAGTGGCAAAACTCTGTGAAAGTAGGGTAGTCGAACGGCGGTTTCACATTTAAACTCCAGCGCTTGAATCACCCGATTCGATAAACGAGCGAGAAATAAAACCGCTTTGAAAATCAGATCTCAAATCAATCGTAAAATAACGGATTAAATCCGCTTAAAAGAAAAACGATTTAACGAAAGTTAAATTGCGTAACGCTCATAACGTAACAAATCTAACGAACGCTTTTATTGAAACGAACGGTTCGTGAACGTCTGCTAAATAAGAAAACCAAAAAATAAAACCAATCTAGGTTTTTAAAAACCAAATATATATATTTTTTAAAAACCGGATCGGTCCGAGGGGATAAACCGAATCGGGCGCGGGCGGCGGCTACCTCCGCGATCACCGGCGAGCCCGCGGGTCTCCGCGGGTCGGGCGGGTCGGGGGTGGCGGCGGGTCGGCGAGGGGCTCCGGCGACGGCGGCGTGTTCGCGACGAGGGCGACGGCGGGCGGCGTTACACGGGCGGCGGCGGTCGGGTCGAGGCGGCGGCGGGGCGAGTGAGAGAGAGAGGGGGCGGGGCGGGGTATTTAAGGAGGGAGGGGGGGCCGTTGCTTGGGAGGGGGGCGACGGGTCCCGGGCGAGCCGACTCGGCGGCAAGGCGGTTGCTGCAGGCGGCGGCGGACGCCAAGGGGAGCGGGAGCGGAGGGAGAGGAGATGGGCCGGGGCACGCCGGGCCTGGGCCTCGGCCGGGCAAGGGCCTGGCCTCGGTCCAGGGGGCGCGTTTTTTTTTAAAATAAAATTTAAAACAAAACAAATAAAATAAATATCAAATGAACTCCAAATTAATTAAAACAAATTTTCTCCGACTCCTAAAAATGAGTCGAACAAAATGAACTTTAAAAATAAATACATGCATAATTTTTTTAAAATGCTCATTTTTGCCTAAGCAAAATAAATCTTCAAAACCCAAATTTGGTTTATTTATAATATCTTCATTTTTCCTAATTGTTTGGGAAAGTCATATTATTCCCTCTCAAGATATTTTTGTAGGAAAACTTTATGAAGATAATTTAAATAATCCAATGATCCTATTTTCAAAATTTGAGAGATCCCAAATATGAAAATTATGAAACTTCCAACTCTCTCCGAGGGTCCTTGAGTTGCGTGAAATTTCTAGGATCGGAAAATGCGAGAAAATATGATATGCATGATGACTCTAATGTATAACATTCCAAATTGAAAATTTGGGATGTTACAAACCTACCTCTTAAGATGAATCTCACCTCGAGATTCGGGTTGGCTAGAAAATAGGTGAGGGTGGTCCTACAAAACTTCCTCTCTTCCTGTGTGGCTTCATCCTCAGTGGTGGCTCCAATCGAACTTTGCAAAATTTGATAACCTTGCATGGGTAACTCACCGCATAATCGAGAATCTTAACCGTCTTTCCTCATATGTCAAGTCATCCTTCAACTGAATTGCTTCCAAAGGGCACCGTGTCTCTTAACGGTACCTCCGCTATCTCGGGTGACATTTCTTCAATCGAGAAACATGGAATACATCATGAACTCCCGACAGTCCTTCCGCAATTCCAACTTATACGCAATTCTCCCATGCGCTGCAAAATCTTATATGGTCCAACAAACGGGTGCTAACTTTCCTTTAACTCCAAAACGCTTCACCTCAAGCGGGATACTCGAGATATACTGCTCTCAACTTCATACTCAATCGCTTGGCGCTTTGAATCGGCATAGCTCTTCCGTTCGACTGGGCTACCTTGAGCCTGTCTCAATCAACTTAACTTTCGCTCGCATCTTTAATCAAATCTGGTCCAAACAACCGACGATCTCCGCCATCCCATGACAACGGTGTCCTGCACCTTCTTCCATACAAGGCCTCGAAGGTGCCATCTTTAAACTGGTTTGGTAACTGTTATTGTAGGAAAATTCTGCATACGGCAAATTGTCATCCCAACTAGATCCATAATCTAGTGCACAAGCTCTCAAAGATGTCTTCCAAAATCTGATTGACTCTCTCGCTTGTCCATCGGTCTGTGGGTGGAAAGTCAGCTGAATTCCAATCGGGTTCCCAATGTTTCGTGTAACCGGTTCCAAAATTTCAAGTAAACCGGGTTCCTCCGTCGATACGATGCTCCTCGAACTCCGTAAACACACAATTCTGGTCATGTATATCTTTGCCAACTTAGCACTGCTATAGGTAGTCTTGACTCGAATGAAATGAGCTACCTTGGTCAAACGGTCGACTATGACCCAAATCGAGTCATATCCTGAACGGGTCTTTGGCAAACCTGTGATGAAATCCATACCTAGTTTATCCCACTTCCATTCGGTATCGCAATGGTTGTAATAATCCTGCTGGCTTCGATGTTCTCGCTTTACTTTCGACATACGTCAGAAATTGCTACATACTCCGCAATATCCTTCTTCATTCCGTCCACCGTAAAATATTCTTCAAATCCAAATACATCTTGGTATTTCCGGTGAATCGAATAGGTGAATCATGGGCTTCTTGTAAAATCAACTTCCCGATCTCCGGGTCATTGGGCACATAAACACGGTCTTCAAACCATAGGGTATCGTGCTCATCCTCACGAAATCCTTTAGCTTTTCCTTTGCTCATTTTCTCCTTTATAGAGGCAACTTCCTTATCCGCCTTTTGGGCTTCTCCGATTTTGTCCATCGCTGTCGATCGAATTTCCAATGCTGCTACATAGCCTCTCGAACTATTTCCAAACATAGTTCTCAAGGTCCTCGCTAACTCATTGGGTATTCTCCCATCATTAGGGTATTGACGGGGTTTCACGGCTCAATGCGCCTGCTACGACATTAGCCTTCCGGGTGATAATGCAATCTCATATCGTAATCCTTGATTAGCTCTAACCATCTCCTCCGTCTGAGATTCAATTCCTTCGGTGAAGATGTACTTCAAACTCTTGTGATCCGTGATATACTTCACAATGATTTCCAATGAGAAAATGTCTCCACGCCTTCAAGGCATGCACAACGGCTGCTAACTCCAAATCATGAGTGGCATAATTCAACTCATGGGGCTTAAGTTGTCGTGAAGCATACGAAACAACTCTTCCTTCCTGCATAAGCACTGCCCAAGTCCTCGACGTGAAGCGCCGCAATACACCTCATAATCCTTAGTTTGATCCGCAATATCAAACCGTGAGGTAACCAATCTTTTCTTCAACTCCTGAAAACTTGCCTCACAGTCCCTCACCATATGAATTTGTTTTCCTTCTTCAACAATTCTGTCATAGGCTTTGCAATCCTTGAGAAATTCTCAATGAATCTTCGGTAGTATCCTCGCGAGTCCAAGGAAACTCAATCTCTCCAACTGTCGTTGGTGCTTCCCATTTGGTTACGGTCTCAACTTTGTGGGGTCAATCGCTATCCCTTCTCCGGATATAACATGTCCGAGAAATCCAACTTCCTTTAACCAAAATTCACATTTGCTGAACTTGGCATACAACCGGTGTTCCTCGCCCCAAAACCAATATCAAATGTTCCTTGTGTTCCTCTTCATTCTTCGAGAAAATCAAAATGTCATCAATGAACACCACGATTTAACTTGTCCAAAAACTCCATAAACACTTTGTTCATCGTGTTCATGAAATAGGTCTGGTGCGTTAGTCATCCAAATGACATAACGGTATACTCATACAGTCCATATCTCGTGGTAAATGCTGTCTTGGGTATGTCTTGCTCCCTAATCTTCAATCGATGGTACCGATCGCAAGTCGATCTTAGAGAACACTTTGGCTCCTTGCAAGCGATCAAACAGATCATTTATCATCGGTAGTGGGTACTTGTTCTTGATCGTTACTTCATTCAATCCACGATAATCAACAACCATTCTCAACGATCCATCCTTCTTCTCCACCAATAAACGGGTGATCCCCAAGGTGAAGAACTTGGGCTTAATATAACCTTTATCCAATAGTTCCTTAATCTGCTTCTTAATTTCGCCAAATCTTTATGGCATCCTCAGACGGTCGCTTCGATATCGGGCCTGTTCTCGCAACAGCTCGATCAAAACTCAATGTCTCTATCCGCGGCATTCCCGCAACTCTTCCGAAATACATCAGATAATCCTTCACCATCGGTACTTCTTCCCGCACTCACCTCTAGCAATTAACTTGTGCTCTCCTCGCTCGTGCCGTGATACATACTTAATCCTTCTTCCTTCCGTGTGGTGAGCAAATTGACCTTGTGGTACAATCTATGTTTCCTCCATACTTTGATAACCAATCCATTCCTAATATCACATCCAATCCTTGGGATTCCGTAACTATTAGGTCCGAGGGGAAAACATAGTGTCCGATCCTTAGTGGCAATGATCACACCATTTACTAGCCATGTACTCGCCCGGTGAGGTTACTAGCATGGGTGACCTAAGGGCTTGGGTTGGTAACTTGTACTTATCCACAAACCCTTGATATGTATGAATGCGATGCACCAAGATCAAAAAGAACAACCGCAGAAAAGACTTAACCAAAACTTACCGACATCGTGATCGGGCTGATCTTCAACCTCCTCCACATCAATGTGGTTCACCCGTCCCCTGTTGAAAGGGTTGGGCTTCTTTCCGAGCTTCCATTGCCATTTCCATTCGCCTTCGACAATCATTTGCATAATGCCCGCCTTGCGGCACTTAAAGCAAGTAATGTGACTCAGTTCTACCTTGGATGGTGTAGACGGGTTGGTGCGGTTCGTCTGCTGCTTCCTCCATTCCCTGCTCCCATTCTTGGTGCCATTATGGTTGTGCGAATTACCTCCTCCATGGGTATGTCAAACTGAATTCTGATTTAGGGTATAACGTGGCTTCACCGATCCCGAAAGTTATACTTCCTTGTCCATACTTCCGCTATGTTCTCAATTTGTCTGCCGCTTCCTTCAATCATGAGAGCTCGGTCTACTAACTCCCGGTAGTTATTGAAACTTGCTACCATCAACGGCATGCTGAACTCATCATTCAGTCCTTCTAGAAACTTCTCCCGCTTAGTGCATCAGTAGCAACGCTATCCGGGGCATAACGTGCTAATTTGCTAAAGTCATCCACGACGCCAACAGTCCTTCCTCCTGGCGAAGTTGCAAACTCACGCTTCTTCATGGCCATGGCTCCTCCAAACATGGGCAGCGAAAGCTTGTCAAACCGGTCCCATGTGATGTTGTTCACGGATAAGTGGTCGTGAAATTCTCCCACCATGCCGCCAAGGGTCCTTCGTCGATGATGTGCTGCAAACTTCACTCTTTCACCATCCGCATCCCGCAGAGTCAGCCCTTCCTATCTTATGGAGCCACCATCTCGCTACAATAGGCTCGGTGTTATCGAATACACCGCGGTTCAGCCTAAGGAAACGAGTCGATGATCCGCAGTGTTGGTGGTGGTGGGTTGTTGTTGTTGTTGTTGTTGTTGTTGTTGTTCGCACCAATGTTTGAATCAGGTATTCTGCTGCTGGATCAATTGGGTGATCTCTCAAGGAAAACGAATCCGGGTCGCGCCTCTGAGGCATCTCGATGGGTTTAGAAAAGAAGAGAATGTAGAATAGAATGAGGTCTAAGGGAATCACTACCCAAATGCACATGAGCAAATGCACACAAATCACTTCATTCAATCAAACAAGAGCTACAACGATCTAACTATCGCAAAAGTGCGTGTACTATAAAGGTTTACATGGAGGGAATACTACTAATATGTGGGGACTTCTACTAATTTGAACCGTGGAAGACTCCATGATGTCTCGCTCCAGCTTCGCTTTCAAAATCGGGTTCACTTGGATCCGAATCGGTGTCGCCGATGTTGATGTAGTCGATTGGGTGTTCGACATACCGGTCTTCATTCCCGAGCGCCAACTTCTTCTTGAGTTCTTCGATCTCGCATTTAAGATCGTTATTGTGTCTTGCCGTAGCTACGATCTCGCCCATGTAGTCCTTGCGTAGTCTTTAGTTCTTCTTCCAATTCGATGATCCTTTCCTTCGCCTTCGCAACTCCAACATGTCATTGCACATTTGATTCTCCCGGCGCCGAATGTGCTGATTTAACTCCCGGATGAACGCTGCAATGGATCTATCCTTCTTGGTGTTGACGACGCCCCGCTTGTCATCTCAAGGTCCGCAAATCTGGTAGATGGTGTCCTTGAGATCTTCTTGATAGACTTCTCCAATGCGCCCCATGGTGATGTGAGCTGCCATGCTCTTTCCTGCACTCCAAGTTGGTGCATCAAAACACTATCTATTGGCTTGGTGATTGGGGCGTAATGTCCTTCCCGAACGTGAGCATGAATCTTCCAGCCCTCTTCAGCAGAGTGGCGTTGAAAGTCCCGTGAAGCTTGGTAATCCAATGTTCGTGTACTTAGTAACTTCCTTCAAGTGAAATCCAAAAGGTGTGCCTTCATCCGTTGGGTGTACTTGATCTTCGCGTCCGCCATCCTAAAGAGAGTAGAAAAGATGAGGAGTTAGAAATGGGAAGAGAGAGTGATCTATGGCTTTAACTTAGTGGTCGTGGTCCTCATACCAATAGGTGCTCGATACCATTCTCTCAGAGCGACCTGCATCAATGGATCTAGCGCCTCGTGCTCGGTCATCCTCGGATCAAGAATGCCGACACCACACAAGATTTCAAGGATTTATAGCAGAGTAGCAATCACACACTTATTACATCGTTGTCCACAAGGAACTGAATAAAATATGGCTTAAGGCCATCTAATGATAACAGCGAAGGCTTGGAAGATAAGCGAGTCCATCAACTCCAACGGCATCACCGAGTATAGAACCACGACCTAACACCTTACTCATCGTTCTAAAAGTCTGCAACGTGAAAAGTTGCAGCCCGAAAACGGGTCAAGACATGGAATATGCCGCAATGTAACACATAAAAGCAATGAATGAATAAGCCTATACTACATGCATATTTGGCTGGTGGTAAGGCTCTACGGTTACATTTGCATAAAGCTGATTTTTCCCTACATCAAAGGAATAATTTTATTTAACTATCATGGTGGTTGTTAAACATTGAAGATGGTTGACAAGATCCTCAATCCCAATTAAAAAGTACTCATCAAAACCCAATAACTTTTATTTAGAAGTAACATGTTGAGATTCACATGATAATCAAGTACCGGATACTCAAATTGTCCATAACCGGGACACGGCTAATCATGATTAGTTTATACACTCGCAGAGGTTTATGACTTTTCCCCACAAGACTCGATCGCCCCGCTTGGTTCTCGTGACTACATGGTGTTTGAGAAACGGATGACCGAGACATAGTCTTCGTAAGCGCTTAGCACCTTACATGTGGGTAGACCGCACTCAACCTATATCCCCTACATCAGCTAGCCTACCCGTAAGAGTTCGACGACTTAGTCAACTACGCCAGAGCCCATAATTGGCTTGTGGCTGCACATGGAAGTTTCCAGCTTGAATAATCTTATGATCCCTTAGAGCCCGGGTGGCGGTCCAAGAAATACAGTAAGTCCCGATAGAAACCAGTGCCTCAATCCACCCAGATGTGTGTTAGGTTGCCACCTTAGATAAACCATTAATTAACAATCTCACATCTGTCATGGATATTCACTCACCCAATCCACGCCTACTAGCATAGCATGGCATGAACAAGCAAACGAGAAGTAACTCCCAAGGTTTCATAAGTAAAACAGTAATAGGTACTACTCAATCTACTTCCCAAAACCCACAATTTAATTAGATCCTAATCATGCAAGTGTTTGAGGAATTAGATCTAATGCATAAAACTGGGTATGAGAAGGGTATGATCAGTGTTACTTGCCTTGCCGATGATCCGCGAGTCCTAGAGATTCAAGTAACAAGCGACGACCGGTGATCTAACGCAGAAAACAACAAGCATACAATAAGTACTCATCTAATGCACAGGAAATCTCGAATAAAAGATCTAACCAGAGAGTTCAACTTAAGAACCCTGTTGCAAAAGAATCGAATCAAAACAAACTCCGAAAGTCGAAACTCGAGAGAGAACGCCTCGCTTAGTGATCTGAATTAGGTCAAAATTTCACAGTGGCAAAACTCGTGAAAGTAGGGTAGTCGAACGGCGTTTCACATTTAAACTCCAGCGCTTGAATCACCTGATTCCGATAAACGAGCGAGAAATAAAACAGTTTGAAAATCAGATCCAAATCAAATCGAAAATAACGGATTAAATCCGCTTAAAAGAAAAACGATTTAACGAGTTAAATTAGCGAACGCTCATAATGTAGAATCAAATCTAACGAACGCTGTTATTGAAACGAACGGTTCGTGAACGTCTGCTAAATAAGAAAACCAAAAAATAAACCAATCTAGGTTTTTAAAAACCAAACATATATTTTTTAAAAAACCGGATCGGTCCGAGGGGATAAACCGAATCGGGCGCGGGCGGCGGCTACCTCCGGCGATCACCGGCTGGCTCCGGCGGGTCTCCGGTCGGGCGGGTTTGGTGGCGGCGGGTCGGCGAGGGGCTCCGGCGACGGCGGCGTGTTCGCGACGAGGGCGACGGCAAGGGCGGCGTCGGGCGACGGCGGCGGGTCTGGTTTGAGGCGGCAAGGGCGGGGCGATGAGAGAGAGAGGGGGGCCGGGGTATTTAAGGAGGGAGGGGGGGGCCGGCTTGCTTGGGAGGGGGGCGACGGGTCCCGGGCGAGCCGACTCGGGCGGCGGCGGGCAAGGGTACAAGTGGGACGCCGGGCGCGGAGCGGGAGCGGAGGGAGAGGGAGATGGGCCGGGGCGCTCACTGGGCCTGGGCCTGGCCGGCCGGGCCTCGTCCAGAAGGTTTTTTAAATAAAATTTAAAACAAAACAAATAAAATAAATATCAAATGAACTCCAAATTAATTAAAACAAATTTTCTCCGACTCCTAAAAATAAGTCAACAAAATGAACTTTAAAAATAAATACATGCATAATTTTTTAAATGCTCATTTTGCCTAAGCAAAATAAATCTTTCAAAACCAAATTTGGTTTATTTATAATATCTTCATTTTTCCTAATTGTTTGGGAAAGTCATATTATTCCTCTCAAGATATTTTTATAGGAAAACTTTATGAAGATAATTTAAATAATCCAATGATCCTATTTTCAAAATTTGAGAGATCCCAAATATGAAAATTATGAAACTTCCAACTTTCTCCGAGGGTCCTTGAGTTGCGTGAAATTTCTAGGATCGGAAAATGCGAGAAAATATGATATGCATGATGACCTAATGTATAACATTCCAAATTGAAAATTTGGGATGTTACGTATATAAATGCCCTTCAATGATATGACCGTTAGGTGGATAAGATATTTTGGGACAGTCAAGGCCAAGAAGATAAAGAACGGTCGGAAATTTGACTCTCAAATTCCTCGGCTATCATGTTCCACACTGTAGGCAATCCGCATTGGCGAATTCCTAACTCCTCGCCAAGATAAATTCTCAACACCGTAAGAACTTCGCCTCTCACATCAAGAAATTGATCGAATCGTATGATATTTCCAAAGGCTTCACTCAAGGGATTGGTAGGTGTAGGATTTGAGTTGAGCATCACATGGAAAATTTTCCTTAGTATTTACTCAATTCTTTAACAAAGACGGTGTTCCTATGACTCAAGAAAGAGAAAAACGAAACTCGAAACAAAAGTCTTCACGCTTCATGTTCCTCAAATGAATACCAAGTCTTCAAGGTCACACCAATTTCTTCACTTTCAAAGTCTTCGTAAAGTCTTCGAATATCAAAGTCTTCAATAAGAAATTCATTTTAGGGTCGATTTTCATTGTAAATATCAAACTCCTCATCGACTTATAGACCTGTGTACACTCATAAACACATTAGTCCCTTAACCTGTAAGTCTTCAATACACCAAAATCACTAAGGGGCACTAGATGCACTTACACAACCAAGAATGTTGGCTAATTCAAGATCTCTACTTTCAGTTATATTGATAGGTACTAGAGAAGATTTACTGTAGTTCACCTTTAAACCTGTAAATTCAGTGAATATTGTCAGTATGTCCATGATCTTTGTAATTGGGTAGGTTCTGTAGGCATGATAATCAGAGTGTCATCATCATATTGGATAATAGGGTATCTCCTGGTGTTACTGTTCTGTACTGGTAGAGGGAGTTCTCCTTGAGACCATGCCTCATTCACTAGTTTTTGTTGTAATTCTGCCACCATGACATATAATAATGGAGAGAGTGGATCACCTTGTCTCACTCCTCTTTTACATTTAATCTTCTTCCCAGGTACTCCATTCAATATGACTGATGCAGATGATGTAGATAGTATCCTTTTTACCCATCTTATCCATTTGGCTGAGAAACCCAGGTGCTCCATCATGTAATATATTGCATTGTAATCTATTTGTAAAAAGCCTTTTCAAAATCAATTTTGAAGATGACAATGGGCTTTTTGGACTTGTGACACATATGTATGTATTCAAAGCTCCGTGCTAAGCAAACCCCAGATGTTCCTCGATTTAATGAAACCATATTGATTTTTACTAACTTTTCACCACTTCTTTTTGTGCTCTATTGGCAAGTAGCTTGGTAGTTATTTTTATTGGCATGCTGACAAGAGAGATGGGCCTAAAATCATTTGGGTTTTCAGGGTTCTCCTTTTTTGGAATAAGTGCTATAAATGCAGAGTTCACAGGTTCCAGGGAGATTTTCTCATTGTAGAAATCATCAATAAACTTATATGTATTCCTTGATAATATGCAACATTTTTTCATGAAAAGACCATTGAAACCATCTGGCCTAGGTGCTTTGTCATATTTAATGATATCATCAATTTCCTCAGTAGTGAAGTTACTGTCCATGGTGTCATCAATCTGTGCCAATGCAAGGTGATCAATATTGAAGAGCTTGTTAGTGTTCTCAGTCATACCAATTCTCTCATTGAAAGATTGCCATATAATAGCTGCCTTTTGGTCATGATCATATAAATCTATGTTATCTGTGCTTTTAAGGAATGATATATAATTGTGTCTGAATACCTGTGTGGCTATAGCATGGAAAAACTTAGTATTCTCATCACCCAGCTTTGGCCCATCTTATATTGGCTCGATCCTCCAAGATTTCCTTTTGCCTCCAATAGATTATTGGTATGTGTGATAAGAGCTTTCCTAAAACTCCTCTCAATTCTAGATAGTTGCCTCGTGATATTCAATGCCATCCAAGAGCTTGACATAGAAACAACAGCTTCTCAATTGTTTTATTCATTGGGAGAAGTTTTTGCTCCATGATTTAAGGCCTTTTCTAACTACTTTGAATTTAGCCACCAGATTTTTGCAGAGTCTGCATAGTGCATACTGTTTTGCCAAAGACATCTCCACAGTCCTCAATAAAGCCCTCAAAATCTGCCCAAAATTCTTCAAACCTCAAGATATTGCTTTTAGGATTTTGTCATCAATTTGCACTTTGATGGGTACATGGTCTTATGAGATTTTTGCGAGGGAAAGCCATGGTATTAGGATGATCATTAATCCAATCAGAAGTGGTGAAAATCCAATCCAATTTCTCTAGGAGGGGACATTCTTGCATGTTACTCCTGTGAAGGCTCGCTTTGAGTGGAATTTCCATCAAATCTAGGTTGATGATAATTGAATTAAATGTCATCATGTTGTTGTGATCACCACCAATTTTATTCCTATTTTCTAGTCCTCCGATGTAATTAAAGTCACCAAGGAACATCCAATACTTTGATGCTATAATATTTATACCGTCAACCATGTAGTAAATTCCTGTTTTCCTTCTTCTGAGTTTGGACCATATACATTTATGAGGTACCAACTGGTATTATCCATAGTTGATTTAAATTCAATGGTGATATGAAAATAGTTCATAGAGATCACTCTACCTGAGAAGTGGTTGTTGTTCCAAATTGTAGTGATGCCACCAGAAGATCCAACTAATGGAGAATATGCATACTGATCGAATCTCTTTGGACAATTTTTTTTATGTATGCCATGTCAAAGTGCTCACGCTTGGTCTCTCAGTAGGCTATAATGCCGCAAGTACTTTCCTCAATTTTCATTCTCGATGTCATCCCATCTTTTTGAGAATTTATACCGACATTCCAACATAATATATTCTAGTTTCTATTCATTTAAAACTATTGTTGAAAAAATTATATTCATACCAAATCTAGCTTGGTATGAGGAGGTATTTCTCATTAGCAAAATTAGAGAGGTGTTGCTATCTTGATCATTAATGAACCAGAGCATGTGAGCAATACTTGAGAACATTATGGTCACAGGATAAACAAAGTAGATCCAGCTGAAATAACTGATAACAAAAGACCTAGAGAGCATAGTACGCTACAAAAAAAATACACATCCGTGACATTTTGGGCCGAACGAATTTTTTTCCTGTCATGCTTATGACACTTCTATGACGATAATTGTGACAAAACCCGGTATCATCATAGATGTGGTGGGATCCTACTTCTACGACAAAAAATCATGACAGAAAATGGGCTTTTCATCTTGGGCGGGCTAGAAATGCAGCTGCATGACATTCTTTGGGCCGTCCATGACAGAGAAAACCGTGGTGGAAGCGAGGGCGAGGAAAATATCAGGGAGTTCCCGGTTACGGTGGGTGGTCAGGGACCGAGCGATGCGCTGCTTTCTCGCATAACGAAGGCTGCGGTGCGTAGACATTGGTCTCTAACTGAACCCGAGCGATTGCACTACAAGCTATGAGTTACTAAACCCGAGCGATCGATCGATGGCTATTAACTGAACCCGATCGAGCGATTCCTTCGCTACTGCTGCTAACTGAAGCCGATCGAACCTGCTGCCTCTTGATGAACAATGAGCGTTGTTGGGGTTTGATGAACAGCCTCTCGATGGGGGTGGATGAACAGAACCCGTGGTAGTAGAGGTCGCTGCCGCCGGGCTGAACAGACCCGATTGATCGATCCGTGGATGAACAGACCCCGTGGAGGGCTGGTTGAACAAAGAGCGGCATGGAGGGTCGATGAACAAGACTCGTGGAGGGGTGGTTGAACAGACCCCGTGGAGAGGGCTGGTTGAATAGTAGCCGTGGAGGAGCGCACGTGGAGGCTGGAGGAACAGGAGCCCGTGGATGAACAAATGCAAGTGGAGGCTGGAGGAGGTCGACGGTGGATGAACAAGAGTCGTGGAGGCCGGAGGAGGTCGACGGTGGAGATGAACAGATCCGTGGAGTCCGGTTTTGCGGTATGTCACACCCTCCCGGCGAACATGACCCCTGCTTTCAACCAGAAGCGCCCAACACAAGTCCGCTTCTCCAGACAGCGGTACGCCACACCCTCCCGATCAACATGACCCCATTTCGATCGTAGGAGGTCCAAGAGAAGTCCGCTTCTCCATTTTGCAGACGCTGCACCCTCCCGGCGAACAGATCCTGCCACTGTGGGCCGGTCGAACACAAGGCCGCTTCTCCGCTTCTGCGGACGCCAGCCTCATTTCCATCGGTTGTTCCGCCCAAGCCAGTTGGCTCTCGGCGAACAACACGCCCTGCTGCCTCCCAATGAACATGACGATTCCGCTGCTTCCCCATGAACACGACGACGACGCAGCTTAGCCATGTACACGAGACCTAGCCATACGTGCGCCGAGTAGGCTGCTCGAGACCTCACCAAGATGTACGTGACGTGGTCGATTTATTTTCTTGCACCCCGGCTGTTGTACTTACATGTACATGCTACGCGGCGCCTTACTACTTATTAACGCCGCACGCCTTACTACTACACATGCCCTTCCTTACACGGCCACGGTTCATCGCTGCAGCTCGCGCAGATACCGATCAGATGTAATTTCTACACGCTCACGACCAGAATGACAATGCTATCAGAGCGACCCGAATTCAATGGATCAAGTCTCGTGCTCAGTGTCATCCCCGATCAAGAATGCCGACACCACACAAGATTTCAAGGATTTATAACAGAGTAGCAATCACACACTTATTACATCGCTTGTCCGTAAGAGGACTTATTACAATAAATATGGCTTAAGGCCATCTAATAACGATAACAATGGAAGACTTGGAAGATAAGTGAGTCCATCAACTCCAAATGCATCACCGAGTATAGAACCATGACCTAAGCACCTTACTCGTCGTCTCGAAAAGTCTCGCAACATGAAAGTTGCAGCCCGAAACGGGTCAAGACATGGAATATGCCGCAATGTAACACATAGAGAATAATGAATGATAAGCCTGCACTACATGCATATGTGGCTGGTGGAAAGCTCACGGTTACAGCTTTTGCATAAAGCCGTTTTTCCCTAATGCAAAGGAATAAATTTGTTTAACTATCATGGTGGTTGTTAAACATTGAGAATGGTTGACAAAGATCCTCAATCCCAATTAAAAGTACTCATTAAAACCCAACAATATTAAATTAGAGTAACATGTTGAGATTCACATGATATTCAAGTACTAGATACTCAAGATGTCCATAACCGGGACACGGCTAATCATGATTAGTTTATACACTCTGCAGAGGTTTGCGACTTTTCCCCACAAGACTCGATCGCCTCCGCTTGGTTTCTCGCACTACATGGTGTTTGAGAAACGGATGACCGAGACATAGTCTTCGTGCGCTTAGCACCTTACGATGGGTGGACCGTACACCTACATCCCCTACATCTGCTAGTCCACCACTATAAGAGTTCGCACGACTTAGTCAACTATGCCAGAGCCCATAATGGCTTGTGGCTGCACACGTAAGTTACTAGTATGAATTATCTTATGATCCCTTTGAGCCCGGGTGGCGGTCCAAAAAAACAGGCAAGTCCTAATGGAAACCAGTGCCTCAATCCACCCGATGTGTGTTTGTTGCCACCTTAGATAAACCATTAATTTAACAAACTCACATCCGTCATGGATATCACTCACCCAATCCACGCCTACTAGCATAGCATGGCATAATAAGCAAACGAGAAGTAACTCCCAAAGGTTTCATAAGTAAAACAGTAATAGGTACTACCTCAATCTACTTCCCATCCCACAATTTATTTAGATCCTAATCATGCAAGTGTTTGAGGATTGATCTAATGCATAAAAATTGGGTAGTAGAAAAGGTATGATCAAGTGTTACTTGCCTTGCCGATGATCCGCGAAACCTAGAGACTCAAGTAACAAGCGCTAACTCCGGTGATCTATCGCAGACAAACAGCAAGCATACAATAAGTACTCATCTAATGCACGGTAAATCTCGAATAAAAGATCTGACCAGAAAAATTCAACTTAAGAACCCTGGTTGCAAAAAGAATCGAATCAAATAAAGCAACGAAAGTCAAACGACGAAAGAAAACAAATCGGTTCTAGCAAGTTGAAACTAGGTCAAATTTTACAGTAGCAAAACTTTGTTTAAGTTGATTAGTCGGAACGGCGGCTTCGAAACGAAACTCCGTGCGCTTGAATCACCGATTCCGATAAACGAGCGAGAAGATATACTAGAAAGAAAATCGGATCTCAAATCGCTATCGTAAAAATAGCGGAATAAACCGGCGAGAAAGAAAACGACGAACGGTCAAACGAACGGACGCTCATTAACCAAGCAAACGGTGATCACGCTCGTTAGGACGAACGGTTCGCTAACGCTATAAACAAAACCGAAAGAAAATCGCGAGAAAATCGATCTAGGGTTTCGGAAAGAAAACCAAACGAAAACCGATCTAGAAAACCGAATGTAAACCGAACGATTTACTTAAAACCTAACCGAGGAAAGAGAAAGGTGACGCCAAGGCTAGTACCTCAAAGAGGCGAGGGCTCAAGGCGGCAAGGCGGTGGTGGCGGTGGAGTAGGGCAAGGCGGCAAGTGAGGGGCGGCGCGGGGGGGCGGCGGCAAGCAGGAGGGGCGGCACTGTGAGGGGCGGCAAGGTGTAGGGCGGCAAGGTGAGGAGAGGAGAGGAGAGAGGAGAGAGAGGTGTTGGTTTTGATGTGTTAGAGGGGGGTGCTTGGGTATTTATATTGGGGAGGGGAGGGTTTTGCTTGGGGTAGGGGACAAGAAATAAACTAGGATTAGGAAACAAAGAGGAAAAAGATCTAGAAACAGATACGGAATAAACGGAAGTAGTACAAGAGTCCTACTAGGATTGGAAAAGGAGCGGCGGCTCCCTGGCTCCCTTGGCTGCTGATGGCCTTGGCCTGGCCGTCAAGCTTACGGCTTGGGCCTTTGGCCCAAGGCGCCATGGTTTTTTTTTAAATCGGTTTCACAAGCAGTAAAATACAGAGAAAAAAATCTAAATGAACTCCAAAATTAATAAAGTAACTTTCCCCGACTCCTAAAAATGAGTCGAACAAAATGAACTTTTACTCGGCCTAAAATGCAATTTTGAAAACACGATTTTTTCCCTAAGGCAAATAAACTCCGAGAAAATCCAAAATTTGATTTATTTATTAAATCTTCATTTTCCTAAATTTTGGGGAAAGTCATATTGTTCTCTCTTATTTTTGATATTGGAAAATATTTGAAGATAAAATAAATAAATCCAATGATCCTCTTTTTCATAGTTTTGAGAGAACTCAAATACTAAAATTTCGAAATTCCAACTTCTCTCCGAGGGTCCTTGAGTTGCGTGAAATTTCTAGGATCAACAAAATGCAAGAAAATATGATATGCATGATGATCTAATGTATAACATTCCAAATTGAAAATTTGGGATGTTACAAACCTACCCTTTAAGATGAATCTCGCCCTCGAGATTCGGGTTGGCTAGAAAATAGGTGAGGGTGGTCTTTGAGCAAATATTCTTCTCTTCCTGTGTGGCTTCATCTCGGTGGTGGTTCCAATCGAACCTTGCAAAACTTGATAACCTTGCTCGAGTAATCATGGCATATTCGAGAATCCTGATCGGTTTCTCCTCATATGTTAAATCATCCTTCAACTGAATTGCTTCAAGTGGCATCAGATTCTTAGCGTACTTCCGCCATCTCGTGTGACATTTCTTCACCGAGAAACATGGAATACATCATGAACTCCTCGACAGCCCCTCCGTAATTCCAGCTTATAAGCAATCTCTCCCATGCTGTAAAATCCTATATGGTCCAAATCTAAACGTGGCGCCAATTTTCTTTTAACTCCAAAACGCTTAACTCCTCGTAGTGGGGATACTCTAAGATAAACTCGCTCCAACTTCATATTCTATCGCTTATGCTTTTGAATCCAGCATAGCTTTTCCGTTCGACTGGGCTACCTTGATTTTATCCATCAACGAGACTGAATCTCCAATGCAGCTACGTAGCCTCCTCAACTATTTCCAAACATAGCTCACGAAGATCTTCGCTAGCTCCTTTGGTATTTCTCCACAATAACGTATTGACATGGCTCTTGGCGGCTCAATGCGCCGCCACTACATTAGCCTTTCCGGGATGATAATGCAATCTCATATCATAATCCTTGATGAGTTCCAACCATCTCCTTTGTCTAAGATTTAACTCCTTCGCGTGAAGATGTACTTCAAACTCTTGTGATCCGTACACCTCACAATGATTTCCAATGAGAAAATGTCTCCATGTCTTCAATGCATGCACAACGGCTGCTAACTCCAAATCATGTGTGGTATAATTCAACCTCATGAGGCTTAAGCTGTCGTGAAGCATACGAAACAACTCTTCCTTCCTCGCATAAGCACTGCTCCAAGTCCTCGACGGAAGCGCCGCAATACACCTCATAATCCTTGGTCCGATCCGTAAAATTAACACCGTGAGGTAACCAATCTTTTCTTCAACTCCTGAAAACTTGCCTCACAGTCCTCATCCATATGAACTTGGTATCCTTTTTCAAGAATTCCGCCATAGGCTTTGCAACCTTGAGAAATTCTCCATGAATCTCCGGTAGTATCCTGGCGAGTCCAAGGAAACTCCGAATCTCTCCAACTGTCGCTGGTGTTTCCCATTTGGTTATGGTCTCAACCTTCTCTCGTTGGCCTCCGAGTTATACTTTCCCCGCCCATACTTCCTCTTGCGGTTCTCAATTTGTCAGCTGCTTTCCTTCAATCATGAGGGCACGGTCACCAACTCCGGTAGTTATTGAAACTTGCTACCATCAACTCGCATGCTTAACTCATCATTCAGTCCTTCCAAACTTCTCCCGCTTAGCTGCATCAGAGCAACATCATCCGGGGCATAACGTGCTAACTTACTAAAATCATCCACATACCGCCAACACCTTCCTCCTGGCGAAGTTATGGAACTCACGCTTTTCATGGCCATAGCTCCCGCCGAGACATGGGCAGTACGAAAAGCTTGTCAAATCGATCCCATGTGACAAAGGTTCACAGGTAAGTGGTCGGAAATTCTCCCACCATGCTGTTGCAGTGTCCTTCAAGCCGGTGTGCAGCAAACTTCACCTTTCTCCATCTCAGACATCCCGCAGTGGTCAACTCCTCCTATCTTATGGAGCCAATCATCTGCTACAATCGCTCTTGTTATGGAATACACCGCGGATTCGCCTAAGGAAACGAAGTCAAGTGATCCGCAGTGGTGGTGGTGGTGGGTTGTTGTTGTTGTTGCTTGGTTCTGCACTCAATGTTTGGATCAAAGTGTTCTCGCTGCTGAATCAACTGGGTGATCTTTTGGCGGGAAAACAAACCCGGGTCGTGATCCCTGAGGCATCCGATGGGTTTAGAAAAGATGAGAAATTAAGAAATAGAGTGAGGTCTAGGAGAAAACACTTCAATGCTCATGAGCAAATGCACACAAAATCACTTCATTCAATTCAAACAAAGGGCTTACAACGATCTAACTATTGCAAAAGTGCGGTACTATAATGTTTACATGGAGGTAATACTACTAATGTGTGGGGTCATCTACTAATTTGAACCGTGGAAGACTCCATGATGTCTCGCTTCCAGCTTCGCCGGTTCACTTGGATCCGAATCGTGTCGCCGATGATGATGTAGTTGTTCTGGACAGCCGACGCATTTGTCTTCATTCTTGAGCGCCAATTTCTTCTTGAGTTCTTCAATCTCACACTTAAGATCGCTTATTGTGTCTTGCTACAGCTACGATCTCGCCCATGCAGTCCTTGCGTAGACTTCAGCCTCCTTCAAGTTCGATGATCCTTCCTTCGCATTCTTCAACTCTATCATATCATTGCACATCCGGTTCTCCCCAAGCGCCAAATGTGCTGGTTTAACTCCTGGATGAAAGCTGCAATGGATCTGTCCTTCTGGTGCCGACTATCTCCCATTGCTCATTCCAAGTCCGCAAATCTGGTAGATAGTGTCCTTGAGGTCTTCTTGATAAACTTCTCCAACGCCCCATGGTGATATGAGCTGCCATGCTCTTTCCTGCACTCCAGGTTGGTGCAATCAAAACACTATCTATAGGCTTGGTGATTGGGGCTAATGTCCTTCCTTAACGTGAGCTTGAATCTTCCAGCATTTTCTTCAGCAGAGTGGCGTTGAAAGTCCTGAATGAAACTTGGTAGTCCAATGTTCGTGTACTTGGTGACTTCCTTCAAGTGAAATCCAAAAGGTGTGCCTTCATCTCGTTACGATTGATCTTCAAGGCCCTTCATCCTAAAAGAGTAGAAAAGATGAGGAGTTAGAAATGGAAGAGAGTAGTGATCTATGGCTTTAACTTAGTGGTCGTGGTCTCATACCAACAGGTGCTCGATACCATCTCTCAGAGCGCACCGATTCAATGGATCAAGTCTCGTGTCGTGTCATCCCCGGATCAAGAATGATACACCACACAAGATTTCAAGGATTTATAACAGAGTAGCAATCACACACTTATTACATCGCTTGTCCGTAAGAGGACTATTACAATAAATATGGCTTAAGGCCATCTAATAACGATAACAGCGGAAGACTTCAAGATAAGTGAGTCCATCAACTCCAGCTGCATCACCGAGTATAGAACCACCACCTAAGCACCTTACTGTCGTCTCAAAAGTCTCGCAACATGAAAGTTGCAGCCCTAAAACGGTCAGACATGGAATATGCCGCAATGTAACACATAGAGAATAATGAATGATAAGCCTGTACTACATGCATATGTGGCTGGTGGAAAGCTCTACGGTTACAGCTTTGCATAAAGCCGCTTTTTCCTTATCGCAAAGGAATAAATTTGTTTAACTATCATGGTGGTTGTTAAACATTGAGAATGGTTGAAGATCCTCAATCCCAATTAAAAGTACTCATTAAAAACCCAACAATATTAAATTAGAGTAACATGTTGAGATTCACATGATATTCAAGTACTAGATACTCAAGATGTCCATAACCGGGGACACGGCTAATCATGATTAGTTTATACACTCGCAGAGGTTTATGACTTTTCCCCACAAGACTCGATCGCCTCCGCTTGGTTTCTCGTGACTACATGGTGTTTGAGAAACGGATGACCGAGACATAGTCTTTCGTAAGCGCTTAGCACCTTACGATGGGTGGACCGCACACCTACATCCCCTACATCCGCTAGTCCACCACTATAAGAGTTCGCACGACTTAGTCAACTATGCCAGAGCCCATAATGGCTTGTGGCTGCACACGAAGTTAGTAGTATGAATTATCTTATGATCCCTTTGAGCCCGGGTGGCGGTCCAAAAAAAAACAGGCAAGTCCTCGATGGAAACCAGTGCTCTCAATCCACCCAGATGTGTGTTTGTTGCCACCTTAGATAAACCATTAATTTAACAAACTCACATCTGTCATGGATATCACTCACCCAATCCACGCCTACTAGCATAGCATGGCATAATAAGCAAACGAGAAGTAACTCCCAAAGGTTTCATAAGTAAACAGTAATAGGTACTACCTCAATCTACTTCCCATCCCACAATTTATTTAGATCCTAATCATGCAAGTGTTTGAGGATTGATCTAATGCATAAAAATTGGGTAGTAGAAAAGGTATGATCATAGTTACTTGCCTTTGTCGATGATCCGCCAAACCTAGAGACTCAAGTAACAAGCGCTAACTCCGGTGATCTATCGCAGACAAACAGCAAGCATACAATAAGTACTCATCTAATGCACGGGTAAATCTCAATAAAAGATCTGACCAGAAAATTCAACTTAAGAACCCTGGTTGCAAAAAGAATCGAATCAAATAAAGCAACGAAAGTCAAACGACGAAAGAAAACAACTCGTTCTAGCAAGTTGAAACTAGGTCAAATTTACAGTAGCAAAACTTTGTTTAAGTTGATTAGTCGGAACGGCGGTTTCAAACGAAACTCCAGCGCTTGAATCACCTGATTCCGATAAACGAGCGAGAAGATAGACTAGAAAGAAAATCGGATCTCAAATCGCTATCGAAAAATAGCGGAATAAACCGATGAGAAAGAAAACGACGAACGGTCAAACGAACGGACGCTCATTAACCGGCAAATCGGTGATCACGCTCATTAGGACGAACTGTTCGCTAACGCCATAAACAAAACCGAAAGAAAACCAGCGAGAAAATCGATCTAGGGTTTCGGAAAGAAAACCAAACGAAAACCGATCTAGAAACCGAACGATTTACTTAAAACCGAACCGAGGAAAAGAAAAGGTGACGCGGCAAGGCTAGTACTCAAGAGGCGAGGGCCTCACAAGGGCGGCATGGTGGCGGCGGGGAGTAGGGCGGCGGCACAGGGTGGGTAGGGGCGGCAAGGAAGGGGGCAAGCAAGCAGGAGGGGCGGCAGGCGGAGGGGGGGGCGGTAGGGCGGCGAGGAGTATGGAGAGAGGAGAGGAG
>JAHIAM010006580.1:0-29916 GCA_021605205.1 Aegilops longissima | reverse complement strand
AAAGAGGAACAACAACTCCATGTTCCAACAAGGAACAAACTTCAGCTTCACCTGCAACTAGCAACGCTTATAAGAGGGCTGAAAGCGTAACATAGCCAATCAACGGTTTGCTAGAAAGGATGGTTAGAGGCTGACATGGCAATATGGGTGGCATGATATAGCAAGTGGTAGGCATCGCAGCATAGGCATAGCAAAAGAGCGAGCAACTAGCATAGCAAAGATAGAAGTGATTTCGAGGGTATGGTCATCTTGCTCGCAATGTTCTCGTGAGTTGTCGAAAGCTTGATCCTCGAAAACGCTCTCAACAGGCTCGTCCACGCATTCGCCTCCCGACTCTACCCAAAGCAACAACACAAACAAAGGAACCATAATAAATCACGGTGCAAAGCACAATCAACATGATGCAAAACATGGCATGATATGCATGATGGATATGCAATGCTTATGCGCCCGAAGGTAATGAAGAACCAGGCATCAACTTGGCAAACCAAGCATGCCACTGAAAGATGAGATGATTTCGTTGAAATCGATATAAAGATCACCGAAACGGATGCACGGTTTGCAAATGGCAAGCAAAACAAGAATGGCGCAAATCTGCCATTAACAGCATGATACCACTTTGCAAGCAACAAATAATTAAGCTACTGCACCCAAACGTATCAACAAAGCACATGGCAGTGATCTACACATGATGCTCGACAAAAGATGAGCACTGAGCTACGGCTAGTTCACATCATAACAGGTTCAAACAAGCATGGCAAAAGTGCAATAATAATCAGGCTGGACATAGCAAAACAGTAACAGGTTGCAATGTTCAGAGCATCAAAACTACATGCTACAGGAACTTAAAATAGCAAAACATGGCATGGCATGAATCTAATCAAAGATATTTCAAAAGTCCCTTACTGACCATAAGCCAAAAGGACTAGAAAATATAGTAACACCCATGTCAATATTGAAAGTCTCGTTAATAGATTCAGCAACTTGACAAGTCAAAACTGATAACGAGATGGCATGTTTACAAGCTCAATGCACCTACACAGAGCCTCAAATGATAAGCTACATACATAAATCAAGAAGACATGACATAGAAGACATCCATGGCAAGAACACTAACATAGCATATATGGATCAACCAAACAAGCTAGGCAAAATTGAATAACACGATACAATCTGCCAGGAATCATTTGGTAGCAAAAGTAGAGCCTGATTGACTCAAGCTATGGCATCCCATAATTGCAAACAAAAGCATGGATGGATAGAGCAAGTCATGCTTTACAAAAACCCTTACTGAAGTATCTCAAAATATGCATAGATCTCTTGGTATCATCAGCAAACATGGCATCAAAATCAGCTAAAACAGGGCTGAAATCAGCAACATTAGGACACCTACTTTGCATGCTTGTGCTAGTCACCACATAGATCACAAAATACATGGCATATACCACTGGAAAGAGGACATGGCATTTTACAAAACTCATGTAGGAAACAAATTCATAGGGTGACATATTAATCATAGCAAAATAACAAAAGTGCAACTCCTGATAAAAATCAGAAACTATCAGCACATAGCACTCTTCCAACAGCATTTCGGGCATCAAGATGAGCTCAAATGAAATATGCAATGGAATGAAATGATCTACTCTTCGAGACGAACATTTTGACATATTATACGCGAAAATGGATCAACGGATGCAAGATATAGCATGTTGAATATTGCACAAAATTAACAAACGATGCAAAACTTAGAGAAAAACAAAGGAGGGAGGAGTCAACGGTGCGCTGCCCGAGGCCGGATCCGACGGATCGGGCCGACGGGCGGCGACGCGCTGCGGCCGGGCAAGGGCCGGCAGGACGCAGGAGGGAGAGGAGGCGGCGGCCGGATGGCGGGAGCCGCGCCGGCGAGGAGGCGCACGGGATTGCGGCTGCCGGGGAGCTGGGCGGCGAGGTGGCGCTGGGGGCGCGGCGCCGGCGGCGGGCGCGGCGGAGGGCCGGCGGGCGACGGGGACGGGCGACGGGCGCGGGCGGGCGGGCATCGTGCCAAAGAGCTCGTAGCGCTCGGTGCTTGGTCGGATCGAATCCCACAAATAGCAAACTTACGCATACGTATGATCCAAATAATGAGCATAACCTGATCACGCTGACGAGCTTGATTTTCTTGGTTATCATGCTCGACGCACGTCTGGAGCCCAACAGCCCGTCCAAGAACCCTGTGTCAGCCCTTTCTTGCCAGGAGGTGAGCCGACGGAGTCCGGATCGACTTGGGGGCAGCCCCGCTTGGTGCCGCTACGGCTCAGGATGCACAACCACCCCGATCACACACCCCTTCACCATCTCCACAAAGGAGCTCTTCGGGCCAGTTAGGCATCTTGCCCACCATGGCGCCTCCGCACTCGCTTGTTGGCCGCCTCCACCACCTTTGGGCACATCGAGGGTCTTCACCATAGGCCGGGCGGAGGTGGGATGCAGAGGCCTCGACACGGACAATAAATGCCGAGCTATTGAGGATAGAGTTAGGATCTAGATCGGAAGTCCAGCCCATAGTAAAACATCACCATGGACAAACGGGTGGAGAGGGAATCCAGCCATGGATGAAATGTGGAGAAACACAACCCTCTCATGGGGTTTTGGGGTAGGGACGACCGTCTCATGTCGAGAGTCGGTGAACGATCTCCTTGGCTGTGTACCCGCCTCCTCGAGCTCCTTGATGTCCTTCTTCGACGAGGAGGCCATCCACTTGCCTCCAGCCCGGATCCTACATGGTTGATCGCTTGCTTGAGGCGAAAAGTTGAGAGCTTGGGCGCTGAGCTCAAAGATGGAAGGGCAAGAGAGAAGGCATGGATGAAGAAAGGAATCTTATCCCTTATAAAGGCAGTGAATATCGAACGCCCCCACTCACCCTAAAAAATCGCCTATTCCCAAGGATCAGTAAACGCACGGTTGGGTTACCCACACCAGATAATGAGAATCCCGCAATAAGGGGACACGATTCTTTGACAAGACGCTCCAATGGAAATCGATCTCAACGCTGAACGCAGATGAAAACGGTTCAAATAATGACTGGTGGACGGATATCACATTACGAAAAAGTTGTCACGGATTAGACTCGTGGAATATTATACTCTCTGGCGTGTGTGGTGATTAATTGTGTCCGGACATATTCTTCATGGGTCCAAGACTATCTTGAGATTCGAAGGAACCCGCTTTGCAATGCCGTAAGACAATCTGGCGCTACCGGACTCTCATCATTGAAGTTCGTTCGGGGCAACCGGGGAGTCCTATACTATAGTTCATGTCCGCCTATTAGCCATGGGCCGACCGATGGGTTGTGAAGATATCAAGATCGAAGACCTCATCCGTGTCCTGATAGGACTCTCCTGTATGTGGAAGGCAAGCTTGGCAACCAAATATGAAGATTTCCTTCTCCAGAATCCATTTTATGTAACCCTAGATCCATCCCAGATCTATATAAACCTGAGGGCTTAGTCCCATCAAGACATTCATTACCATAGTCATACAAAGCTAGACTTAGGGTTTAGCCATTACGATCTCGTGGTAGATCAACTTGTAATACCTATACATCAAGATCAATCAAGCAGAAGTAGGGTATTACTCCATAGAGAGGGCCCTAACCCGGTAAACATCGTGTCCCCGCCTCCCGTTACCATCGATCCTAGACGACAATGAGCCCCTACCCGAGATCCACCGGTTTTGATAATCCATGGGGCACCCCATAGACACACAAGTTGATCTTTAGCCGCAGTGCAGGCTCCCCCGCTTTTACACCTCATTACATCGTCAGAGTGCTTAGGGCGAAGGTCTGCTACTGTAACTGATCATCATCACCACCACGCCGTCAGGTCATTTAAACTCTCCTCGGCCTCGATGGATCAAGAGTTCGAGGGATCGCCACCGAGTCAACGCGGTGCGATCGCGAAGGTGCCGCGGCGTCGGTATTTCGGTTGTTGATCGCTAAGATCGCTCGACTACATCAACCGGCGGTATTAAACGCCCGCTTTCGGTTCATTTAGGGTATCGCGGGACACACTTCCCCGCCGCTGCTATGCTTATCCTAGATAGATCTTGCGTGATCGTAGGGCAAAAAAATTAAATACCACGCTCCCAGCAGGCCTTGGGGTTGCTATCCAAAGATCTTCGTGAGGGTTCCTCACTCTAGACCTGGTGGTTGCTCTTCGTGATGCGGGATGCAATCCACGGACGATGGCTTGACGCAGTGTAGTTATGTAGTGGCGGCGGTCGGTTTTCTAGTCCAACGATGTAGTTGTTGGGATCGGAAAAGTGGCGGCAACACATGATTGACTTCGATGAGTTTCCATCGTGGAAAACCTAGGTCTAGCCTAAGTTAGTTATACCTAGCAATGAGTAACTTTCCGTGTCGTTACATTGTCGAAGGCATTTCTCGATATGCATGGACTGGTTCTTCCGTGAAAACTTAGAATCGCATTGTTGTTGAAGAACCTTTGTTCTTGTGGTTTCATGAGATAGTTGATGCGGATATGGTCATAGACGAGTTGGTTGATTATGATTTAATCGCTTCGAAAAAAAAATCTCTCGCCGTATAGTTTTGGTCTTATATGACTCTTGTTATTTGTCAACGATTTTTGTTCGTGTTGGTGTTGATTGTTTGCATCCTATTTCATCATGCAAAGATCGGGTGTATTCGTTATGTTTAAAATCGCCAGTAGAATTTCCCAAACAATTTGCCTTCTCCATTTTCTTTAGAAATAAAAATCTTTGTTTAGACAGGAATCAAAATATAGATTTTTAGGAGTAAAGCTAGATTTTATTGCTCAAAATCTGCCTCGTAGCAGATACAAAACGGATCATGGGGTTGGATCAACCACAAATGTCTCCCCGATCCAAAGAATGAGAAAAACTAGCTAGTCTATGGGCTTCATAATTTGTCGCTCTTCCTTCAAAAGTAAACTTGCAATTGACGACTACTACTCTTTTCTAATATCACTGATTATAGGCCCATAAGCTCCATGCGCGTTTTATAATATCATTGACCACTTGTTTTGCATCCAAGCAACAACAAAGTTCTTAGTGAAGATCCTCCGCTAATGACAATGCCTCTCGATAAGCTATCGCCCGTGTGGGCACATCAGTAACACCATGAATAACTATCGGTGAACAACCCAAGAAGTTGCCGCTTGATCACGATACACCGTCAGCCGCAGACTTGCCAAGCTTTGATCTTGCCACTCCCGCCCACGGTATCTTAGAGTATCCAGCCGGTGGTGCTTTGGGTCTCGCCGAGCTGAGCTAGTAGCAGGTCTTGTCTCCACTTTTTCTTCAGTAGTGAATCCATCAGTGATAAATCTTTGAATAAACTCATTTGTGGCAGACGGACTTTGGAAAAATCGTGATCATGAATAGCACTCTGGCGCACCAACTATATTGCCCATAATGTGACTGCCAATCTGATAAAAGCTGCATGTGATAATGAGTCAAAAGTAGAGGTCTTATGTTTGTCTCTGAAGGCCCTATTCTTCCAATTCACTTTTTTTAGACAAATTCGTCGAATTCAGTTTAGTTGTGAGTCGACACGGCTGAGCCCGTGTACTGACTCTGGACGACGGCCCACCTAGCTCGGCCTCAGTCCTGTCGACTGGGATGGAGATCCTCTGACATAGGTTTCTTTCCCTTCCTCTAGCTGGACGGCGTCGCCGCTTTCTTGCCGCCGCCTGGCCGCCATGTCCGACCCTGCAGATATCTCTCACCGGGGAGGAAGGCCGCGCTTCTCCTCATGCCCGGTACACGAAGCAGATCGGGCGGCGACCGACAGGCTCACTGACGATCTCCCTCGTCGAGATCCTCTCGCGCGTCCCCGCCAAGTCGCTCCTCCGCTTCAGGTGCGTCTCCAGCCACTGGCTGGCCCTCATCGACCACCCCGACCACCGCAAAGGCTCCCCAAACCCCGGCCGGCTTCTTCTACGGCAGCAACTTCGAGTGGTTTCTGAAACCACCTTCCGTTTCACCAGTTTCCCGGGAGACGCCGCCCTCCGATCGACGCATCTTGCTCCTTCCTGCCCAACCACCGGCGCATCCATCTATTGGACTGCTGCAATGGCCTGCTCTTCCTGCCGCTGGCGCGACGCCTCCGCCCAGGGTTACGTCGTGTGCAATCCCGCCACGGAGAAATGGTCGTGCTGCTGAGCTCCGGCAAGGCCACCAGCGAGGTGGCCACTGCACGGCTTCGACCCCGCCCTGTCGCCGCATTTCCATGTGTTTGAGTTGGTAGAGGAACAGGACTCAGCGTTTCCTGGGACCCTGACACCGCTGGGGTGGTGTATTCTTCTGAAACCGGAGGATGGGTTTATAAGGAAGAGAGATGGAACGAACTAATTAGGCCCGCTGATCCTCGGTCAGCATTTGTTTTCCTTAATGGCTATCTGCATTTTCAAGCCAATGCTCGTTGGTTCTCCCATCATCATCTAGCTGTGGTAGACACACAGGGGAAACATGGATGAGCTTCAGTGTCCCTGGTGGTTTGGTTGATGGTTTTATTCAGCGGTTGCAGGTCAAGTTGCATTATGCCAATTTTCAGAGCGGTGGAGATGGTGTCATTCGATTAATAGTCTATGTTCTTGACAACTATCAAGCAGAGAATGGATATTGAAGCACAGCATCAAGCTTCATACATATTTGGAGGGATAGATGCTACCTTGAGGGAGGTTTTGATTGATTGCATGGATTTTGATTGGATTGCGATGGATCCGAATGCAACACGTATATTCTTCATTGTTGGGTGGGGTACCACATTCATGTGCTATAATATGGATCTTCAGCAAGTCAAAGTGATCTCCAATCTTGAAGATGGCTGGCCGGTATATCTGACATATGCTGCTGTATGCAGAGTTACAGTCATTGCACGCTTTATAAGAAGTGGATATTCGATAGGCATTAGTTCTTTGTGCTATGGTATGTTTGTTTGAAGTGGGTTGTTGTTTGTTCTGGCTGATGTATGCATGCTTTATAGTTTGAGCGATGGTGGTTCACTATTGCTTAACTTGGGTGATTCGTTATCCAAAATTGTACCAAACTTTCCGTTGTCTGTATTGGTTTCTGCATACCAATGATTTTGCAGAACTCCTACCTCCATGTATTCGTTAATTTGGCGTAGTGTTTGAGGGATGGTGATGATGTAGAAACATGACCATCTGCTAACATTATAATATGTCAAATTGTGCTAATGGTATAATGCTTGAAATCAATTTTCTATACTGCTCATAGTTTGAAAAAGAAAACTCTTTCCTGTGGCACGTTTCAAGTAGAAAATGTTGTTATCAGAACATTAGCAAGCTGTGCGTGGATCATAATGTTCATATTTTGTTAGAAGTTTTTTTTTGAACGGGCAGTGCCCAGAAGAATGCAATATGGGATCTTAGTTTGTGTTTTTGTTCTGGCAGGCAGCTTAAAAGAGTGTTGTGTTCAATAAATAAGCGGTGCCGTTAACTTTTCATGGTAATCTCACTTAGTTCCACCAAGATACCTGTAGTGTTGCCCAGACGTTCCAGTCCAGTGCAGCTCTTCTTATGCTAGAAAGCAAGGGAGAACAGGAAATAACTTGCTTATTTGATGGTTTGTGGAGGTGGCTTATCTTTGTTTTCAGCTTGAGATCAAGCTGTATTATTTATATACGATTTCGCATCGAGGCGGTTACACTTACACCAATCATCGAGCATTACACAAGCTCATGCTGCTAAATAATTCTGTGGGGAACACCATGGAGTTCTCGATGGATTTGTTTTATTTATGTTATTCTGGCTCTAGGTCTTGAATTCGCACAGACGTTTCTAGATAGAACCTCTTTGTTACTACTCTCTTCATAGTTTTCAAGATACAGTTTTGGCTTCTACTTTTAATATGTATGTTAGTATAAAATGCAACAAAAGGTGTAGACTGAAACTATTTTCCATGTGACAAATCTAAAGGTACAATTTCTACTAAATGAATCTACGCATTTTTGTTAATTACATATCAAGGAAAGTTGTTTTAAATCATGCTTTTGAAACGTGGGTAGCGATCTAAAAGGTCTTATGTTTCTTTACAAAGGGAGAAGTTGGACGACATAACAGTGGCCTTGTTGCTGCCGGAGTGATTGCCAGGAATGCAGTTGGGGAGGTTCTGTTTGCAGCAAGTCGAGTTCTGAATAATTGCTTTGATTCTGAAAACGCTGAAGCCTATGCCCGCAACTCGCTATCGAGCAGTGTAAGATGCTTACCATTTTTAATCCGAGTTTTTGTAGAAGGTACAGTATCTTCTCCACGTTTATGCCTGGCTCAATTGGCGCACGCTGAGCACATCCAGACGTTCTCCTGACTAGCTTGTGGGCCTGGGATATGTCAAAAAACTTGTGTGCCTGGGACATTGCTATGTGGTCAGCTAGCTTACTCTATGTTACCTATAGCTTTAGTGTAGGCCAACATTCTGTATCATTGTTCTGCCACGGCTGTGGTTAAAGCACAATATATTTCATAACAGTAGGATAGGAGCTCTACGTGATCATGGCGATCACTTTTCTTTTTTCCTTTCTGGTTTGGTATTTTTTGTTTCATTTTTACTTTTTCTGAATATATTTTCATTTTCCCTATTACCTTTTTATATTATTTAAATAAATATACATATTAAATTGACAAGAACACACATATTTTTATTGAAATAAACACACCTACAAACTGCACATATAAGAAATCTTGTTGTGAACACTTTATAATTAGACGATGTTTTCTGAAATAGATGAATACTAAATTATTTGAACAATTTTAGAAGAAATAGTGAACACTTTTCTACTAAATTGACAACTTTAAAAGGCATGATCTTTTAATTACGCAAAGCATTCCATAAAAAATATATGAAGGTTTCAAATATGTCACTCCCTTGATCCAAAATAAGTGTCGTGGTTTTGATCTAAGATATGAGGGAGTAATACTTTTAAAACTACTTGTTACATGAACACTTTTGAGATTGCATTAATATTTTATAAAGTGCAGACTCTTTTAAAATTGCATGATTATATTTTTATTAGATGAATATTTTTCAAACTATGCCAACATTTCTAAAGTACATGAACATTTAAAAGGACATAATTTATTTAATTTTATATGTATGCATACTTTTCATATACCAACATTTTTACTTCTTCTTTTATTAATTTTAACAGTAGGATAGGAGTATTTGTTCAAGGGACACCTGAAAGGATGTATCTCTATGAACTGCTGCACCACTGGCGGTCCATTAATCTCGCGTGGTTGATTTCCACATTAACGGAGCAAAACAATGCGCACTCCTGTGTTCTCACCTAGTAAGGCTACATTGCTTAGAAGGTTTTTTCAAAGTTTTGATAATACCAAGTGTTTTGAAAAACAATGGTTTTGAATACTTTAATGCGCTTGGCTTCAGAAAAACTGAAGTTTTATAAACCACAGTATCCAGCAGAAACTATGGTATTTTTGTTATATCGAAAAGAGGTCTGGACCTTTTTTCTAAACCGAACGAAGCGCAATCGACGCCGCTTCACGTTGAGATAATTATACCTAATGAGATCGCCTCCTACTTTTCTCTGTCTGTTATCTTGTAAACCAATATCTATTATATCTCCTGCTTATTAGCTGAATTTGTTTGATCGTGTACGATAGTCGGTCTCTTGGGTGATTCTTCTTCCACTGAGTACAAACGGCGCACAAGGTGCACATAGAACTTTGACTGACTGAAGTACATGCACGTATAGAAATAATAAGATTACTGAACTTGTTGCCACGCTGCTCTGGTCAATCATGTACGTCCTGTTTAAATACTTGGTCAAAATTTTGCAAAAACAGCAGCAGCCAAACACATGTAAACTGAGAAAACATTGGTTTTAAGAAACTGCAGTATTCCTTGCCCATCCATCAGAATACGGTTTTCAATTACCACAGTTTTCTAAAACTTTGCTGCCAAACCAGGCTATGTTTAGCCGCCAGCCCGCCAGCCTCCTTCTTCTCCTGTGACTGAAACGAGAGAGAACTGAGGAGCTAAAACAGTAGGTTTGAGGCGACGAAAGCCAGATTTTCATCCGATCATTTTCTCCAGCAACAAATGCTTGTTTATTTATACATGGACACAACTGACTCTTAAGACAACCGTCTGCAAACTTGTTAAGCTGGCATACAACGTTCTGGGACCAAGTCCTGGAGAACGCCCATGTAACACATCCAACAAATGAAACCTGTCACACGCTAATTTGTTCACTTGTGCAACACATAGTACTCACAAGACCAAGACAAAGTTTATACTGACATAATATGTACGGCACGAAGCTCAAAGCATCCATGGCTGCCGGGCTTTTGAAGGAACGCTCAAATAAACCGTTTCATGCAGACCCCTTGTAGGCAATTTACACTAGTAGAGTACGAGCTGGCCCATCTACCCAACAATATGTTAAAATCCTCTGCCACGCATCTATGTACAGCCTGACGTGAAACCGAAGACTCATCTTGGGTCGTGCACACTGAACTCCTTCCGCTGCCGCTCACGGCAGTACGTTCCTCAACCTAAGCATTCATGGAATTCTTTGGCTGACCCTCATCTTCAAACGGCGGGTGGATTGAAAGCGAGCAATCATTATCCACAGATGGGGATCTGAACCCCAATCTCAAATCATACATCATCGGAAAGAATATCACGTAAGCTACTAGAATTCCACCTATAACTCCGAAACTTTCTGGTTATGCAATCTGGTGTTGGGGATACAGGGGACACAAAATATATCACCCAAACTAACAATACCTAGATCCATTTGTATCCATCCGTCAACACATAACCAAGAAATCCTCGAAATCGTGTACCTCGACCTTGAAAAACATCCGTTATGCAAGTCATGGCAATACTCCCTTTTCGCCACACGATCTTTGGGCTATCAGGTTATCTCACCAACAAGCTGCACAAAAGAGATTTCGATGTCGGCAAAACTCAGGTATTCGAATCTGCAGCGATAAAATTGTGGCGACAACACCTCGGAGCTCAACTCCCGGGACACTGCCACAACCCCTAAATGTCGAGGCACCAAGAACAATGTTCTCGTCACAAAACCATCGGAACGATTCCAAGATACCCGTGATCCTAAAAAAAAATTAGTGAAATTTGAGAAGAGAAGAGTCAAAACTCTCGTCGAGACCTCACCGAGGAAGGTCGAAGGAATTTGGGAAGCAAAAAGAATCCTACTCTCGATATATATAATCCTAAGACTCAAAACATTTTCCATTCTAGACTCAACAACGTCGACAAACAATCAAGTAGGGGCTCCTAAGTGGGAAGGCTCGATTACCAACATAGCGCCCGATGCGGCTATATCTCCCGTGTCGAGGCACGACTTAGAGCATAACCGCATTGAAAGCAATGTCGCAAGTGAGGTAATCTTCACACAACCCATGTAATAATTAAGGAAAAGATACATAGTTGGCTTACAATTCGCCACTTCACACAGTACATAAATAAACATTCATCATTGAGTACACTCAAGGTCCGACTACGGAACCAAAATAAAGAAGATACCCCAAATGCTAACACGGATCCCGAATCGTCCCAGCTGGGCACCACTCTTGATCATCTGGAAGCGACACATAGTAACGACCACGTTCCTCGTCGAACTCCCACTTGAGCTCGGTGGAATCACACTGCCCGGCCTCATCGGAACCTGCAACTGTTTTGGAAGTATCTGTGAGTCACGGGGACTCGGCAATCTCACACCCGCGAGATCAAGACTATTTAAGCTAATAGGAAGGACAGAGTAATAAAGTGGAGCTGCAGCAAGCGACTAGCATATATGGTGGCTACTTACAAAAAGAGAGCGAGAAGAGAAGCAAAAGCACGGTCGTGAAACTAGTAGTGATCAAGAAGTGATCTGAACTACTTCGTCGGACATAACTCCAACACCGTGTTCACTTCCGGACTCCGCAGAAGAGACCATCACGTTACACACGCCTTGATTGATGTGTATGTTATTGAGATCAACTTTGGGTTTTCTACAACCGGACATTAACAAATTCCCATCTGCCTCATAACCGCGGGCACGGCTTTGAAAGATATTACCTGCGGGGTGTCCCAACAGCCCATTATAAGCTCTCACGGTCAACGAAGGATTATTCCTTCTACCGGAAGACCGATCAATCTCGAATCCCGGACTACAAGACATTTCGACAATAAAACAAGACCAGCAAAGCCGCCCGATTGTGCCGACAAATCCCGATAGGAGCTGCACATATCTCGTTCTCGAGGCACATCCGGATGAGCAGTCCATACAACTAAAACCAAACCTCAAGTTGCCTTGAGGCGCTACACACACACTCTAGTTCGGGCCAGCTTTCGAAGGAGCACTGGTCGGGGGGTTAAAATAAAGATGACCCTCGGGCTCATGAAACCCGGGAAAAAGGCTTAGGTGGCAACTGGTAAAACCAAAGTTGGGCCTTCTTTGGGCGAGTCTTATTCAAAGCGAACTGTCAAGGGGTCCCATAAATCACCCAACCGTGTAAGAGCATAAAATCAAGGAACATAACACGGTATGGCGGAAACTAGGGTGGCAAGAGTGGAACAAAACACCGGGCATAAGGCGAGCCTTCCACCCTTTACCAAGTATATAGATGTATTAATTATAGCATATATATATTGTGATATCCCCAACAAGTAAACATGTTCCAAGAGGAACAACAACTCCATGTTCAACAAGGAACAAACTTCACTTCACTGCAACTAGCAACGCTATAAGAGGGCTGAGCAAGCGGTAACATAGCCAATCAGCGGTTTGCTAGGAAAGGATGGTTAGAGGCTGACATGGCAATATGGGTGGCATGATATAGCAAGTGGTAGGCATCGCAGCATAGGCATAGCAAAAGAGCGAGCAACTAGCATAGCAAAGATAGAAGTGATTTCGAGGGTATGGTCATCTTGCGCAATGTTCTCGAGTTGTCGAAAGCTTGATCCTCGGAAACGTTCTCAACAGGCTCCTCGTCCACGTACTCGTCTCCCGACTCTACCCAAAGCAACAACACAAACAAAGGAACCACAATAAATCACGGTGCAAAGCACAATCAACATGATGCAAAACATGGCATGATATGCATGATGGGATATGCAATGCTTATGTGCGCTCCGAAAGGTAAATGAAGAACCAGGCATCAACTTGGCAAACCAAGCATGCCACTGGAAAGATGAGATGATTTCGGTTGAAATCGATATAAAGATCACCGGAAACGGATGCACGGTTTGCAAATGGCAAGCAAAACAAGAATGGCGCAAATCTGCCATTAACAGCATGATACCACTTTGCAAGCAACAAATAATTAAGCTACTGCACCCAAACGTATCAACAAAGCACATGGCAGTGATCTACACATGATTCTCGACAAAAGATGAGCACTGAGCTACGGCTAGTTCACATCATAACAGGTTCAAACAAGCATGGCAAAAGTGCAATAATAATCAGGCTGGACATAGCAAAAACAGTAACAGGTTGCAATGTTCAGAGCATCAAAACTACATGCTACAGGAACTTAAAATAGCAAAACATGGCATGGCATGAATTTACTCAAAGCATATTTCAAAAGTCCCTTACTGACCATAAGCCAAAAAGGACTAGAAAATATAGTAACACCCATGTCAATATTGAAAGTCTCGTTAACAGATTCAGCAACTTGACAAGTCAAAAACTGATAACGAGATGGCATGTTTACAAGCTCAATGCACTCACTACAGAGCCTCAAATGATAAGCTAAGCATACATACATCAAGAAGACATGACATAGAAGACATCCATGGCAAGAACACTAACATAGCATATATGGATCAACCACAACAAGCTAGGCAAAATTGAATAACACGTATACAATCTGCCAGGAATCATTTGGTAGCAAAAGTAGAGCTCGATTGACTCAAGCTATGGCATCCCATAATTGCAAACAAAAGCATGGCTGGATAGAGCAAGTCATGCTTTACAAAACACCCTTACTGAAGTATCTCAAAATATGCATAGATCTCTTGGTATCATCAAGCAAACATGGCATCAAAATCAGCTAAAACAGGGCTGAAATCAGCAACATTAGGACACCTACTTTGCATGCTTGTGCTAGTCACCACATAGATCACAAAAATACATGGCATATACCACTGGAAAGAGGACATGGCATTTTACAAAACTCATGTAGGAAACAAATTCATAGGGTGCACATATTAATCATAGCAAAAATAACAAAAGTGCAACTCCTGATAAAAATCAGAAACTATCAGCACATAGCACTCTTCCAACAGCATTTCGGGCATCAAGATGAGCTCAAATGAAAATTACGCAATGGAATGAAATGATCTACTCTTCGAGACGAACATTTTGACATATTATACGCGAAAAATGGATCAACGGATGCGAAGATATAGCATGTTGAATATTGCACAAAATTAACAAACGATGCAAAAACTTAGAGAAAAACAAAGGGAGGAGGAGTCAGCGGTGGCGCGGCTCCGAGGCGGATCGATCGGATCGGGCGTGGGCGGCGGCCGGCGCGAGCGGGCGAGGACGCCGAGGGAGAGGAGGCGGCCGAGACGGCGAGCCGGCGCCGGCGAGGCGAGGCGGAGACGGCCGAGCCGGCAGCCTGGAGAGCTGGCAAGGCGCGAGGTGGCGCCAAGCGGGCGCGCCTGGGCGGCGGCGGCGGCGGAGGCCAGCGGCGTGGCGACCAGGCGACGGGCGACAAGCGGCGGCGGCTGAACTGAGGGTTCCGATCCGGGCCAGCGGGCCGGCGGCGTGGCGGAGATATGCCACGTGGCGCCGCTGGATGGCTGGCAGGCGGCGGCGGGAAAATGTCGGCCTTGGCGGACGTGTCCGGCGCCAAGGCAGTTTCTAGGGTTTGAGGAAGGGATGATCCGGATTCGGGAGGTGTTTAAATAGGCATAGAGGGAGCTAGGAGAGTCCAAATGAGGTGTAGTTTTCGCCCACGATCGTGATCGAGCGACGGAGAGCATGGAGGTGACTTAGATGGGTTATTGGGCTGTTTTGAAGGGGTGTTGGGCTGCAACAAAAGAGGCCTTTGCGAGTCACGGTTAACCGTTGGAGTACCAAGCGAGCTCAAATGACCGAAACTTGACCGGTGGTCTCGGGTGTTACACCAAGGCCACTAGACAAACCTCGGTCCATTTCGAGAAGGTTTAATACCCGCACACGGAAAAAGCGCAAAAGGACCGCCGGGAGATAGGAGTGCGGGATTGCAAAAGCGGACAACGGGAAAAATGCTCGGAATCATGAGACGAACACGTATGCAAATGCGATGCACATGATGACATAATATAAAATGCATGACACGGACAAAACGCAACAAGGAGAAAACCCAACCACGGAGGGAATATCATATATCAAAGCCGAAAATGGCAAGAGTCGGAGTTACAAATATGGAAAGTTACTTCCGGGGTGTTACATGGTCTCTGCTAACGATCGTTATACCTATTTTACATACCCGCACGCAGCTCGCTCTTGGTCATGGCATGTTAAATAGCATGTTGCTTATCGCACTATTTGTATCAGTACGCCTGGACGTATTTATCAAATTATAATGAAACAGTTTGCGGTCCAACATTTCAAGGCCCCGGCTTATTACCTTTGCCCTCTTCCTGTTTTCCTTCGTTTTCTGTTGATAATCTTATCACATAGCACCCGTACACTTTGGTACGTTTCATATTTGCCAGGGGCTTCATAGCGCCCTGCACTACGGCAACAAAGTCCGAACACTTTTATAGTATAGTTCGGCACCCCGAATTTAGCATTATATGCATTGGCTCCCAATCATGTCTTTGGTCAATAGTTGGGTTGCCTAGCTCCTGTGCTTACTACCTTACGTTCCGCTATATCGGCTAGGGTAGTAAAGGGAGAACTACTGCGATTGTGTCCCGGTTCCCTTGGATGAGCACCTCAGTAGAGAAAGCCAAAAACTGACTGTCATGATGTGGCGAGAGCCGGTCAGTTGTTCAGAGGTTTCAAATCGATAGAGGTTTTTTTCCGCATTACGCGAAGGGTCGGTACTTACCCGATCAGGTGTTTACAACACCCCTAGTTCGTATGCTAGGGGTTGCGCCTACATTTTCACTGTCAAACTCCTACGGCTAAGTGAGGGTGATAAAGCATTATAGTCCGATTGCCTTGTTCGTTGCGCTAAACACCTCCTTCAAGGACCAAATAATTGGATCAAGAGTGTTTAGATTCCATCCCGAACACCCGCCGTACTACCTACGTTGGGGTTGAAGCCGATGACTGGCCAACCCTCAGATTTAATAAAAACGGCCGCACAGGAGGTAAAAATTTAACACAAAGCATTATATTACACAAATTGTCTTTGTTCCATAATACAGGGCGAGACGAATACGAATGTGTTCATTCAAAGATCACATCCTTCGCACATTGCTCCGCCACAAGGCGGGATCCCTCCAGGACACCATCAAAATATAGCTCGGGCCGGTGGTGCTCCTTGCCCTCAGGCGGCCCCTCGGTCATCAGCTTCTTGGCATCCATCTTCGCCCAGTGCATCTTGGCATGGGCAAATGCCATCCACGCACCTTCAGTGCAGACCGACCGCTTTATGGCTTCAAGCCGGGGGCAGGCACTCACAAGCCGCTTCACGAGTCCGAAGTAGCTGTCGAGCATGGGCTCGGCAGGCCATAGCCAGACTATCAGGTCCTTCATGGCTAGTTCGGTCGCCTTGTGCAGCTCGACCAGGTGTTTGACTGGTCGCTAAAAACACCGGATGATCTGGTCAATGTATTGAGACCGAACAGCTTCTCCGTGAAACTCCCTTCTTACTCGATAGAACTCCATGACATCGATATGTTGCGCAGAAGATCCGTTAAGGCCCCTAGAGAGCTCCAAATTCGGGTATTTAAACGGAACGTTTCCTTTGCAAAGTTGCTTTGCATAATGAAAGCCTTACCCGCAGCGATCTTCTTGGCCACCTGGATTTCCTGGAGGGCGCTCTGGGCTTCGGCTCGGGCATCTTGTGCACTTTGGCGGGCCTTGGCAAGTTCGGACTCTTGGTTCTTAGAATCACGCTCCAAGGACTCGTACCTCTTGACGGCATCCTGGAGCTCTTGCTGGACCTCGCTGACATGGGCCTCCTGCTTCTCGCGCGTGGCACGTTCCTTGGTCGCTTTGTCCTTGGCCTCGGCTAACGCCTTCTTAAGGGCCGCCACCTCGGTCGTGGCCCCTAATACAGTTCATGACAATTTGGTCAGCACGAACCATTTATCCTTCCTGGATATACACACAGGTTACTGCATACCTTGGCTGTCCTCCAGCTGCTTCTTCACAAGGCCGAGTTCTTCCTCGGCCCGCTCCAGGTCCTGCTTCAGTCCGAGACCTCCGCAGTATGAGCGGCGGTAGTCAGCAGCTACGCTTGCGTATTCACATAGACATCTTGTGTTAGACTCCTGCGAAAATTATTTTTGATCCTCTGTTCGGCTTCTTCTTTCCAAACACCGAACAGAGTATCAGGGGCTACTGTCTACACTGTGATATTCTTTTTACAATTACATTACTTACCTCAAAGCTTGTTAGAAGGCTAGTGCAGGCTTCGGTCAGTCCGCTCTTGACGGACTGAACCTTCTCAATCACCGTACCCATAAGGACAGGGTGCTCATCTACAATGGAAGCACCTCGTAGCGCTTCCAGCAGATTATCCGGTGCCTTTGGTTGGACAGAGGTAACCGGCGGAATAGGCACACCTCCTCCTTTCGGGGAAGGCTACTCGCTCGACTCCGGAGCCGTATAGGTCTCCGGAATGGTATTTGGTTGGGGCCGAATTGGACGTGGCCCCCGCTGCCAGTCTCCATGGGGGTTTTCTCTCCCATGTGTCCGGCGGCCGAGGAGTCATCTCCTGGCGCCGCCCTGACGACCTCCTGAACCTCTCCCTGGCCGGGGAAAGTCCTTTGGGACATCACCTCGTTGTCGCCCTTGGCCTTGGGAGAGTGAGCGGTCGGCGGTGACTCGCTGGCCATCGCCTTTGAATCTAACGAACCCCCCGATGAGGATCGCTGGAAGCTGTCGTGGGCCGGGCTGTAATAGCACAATTTAATATATTAATGCCATGAGGCTGGACACATGGACATGCACAAGTTTATAGTACTTACGATGCGGCCAGGGGCTTGGTCCTGGGCGGCCGCTCCGGACTGCTGTCGACATCCCACGGGGAGTTATCCGCGAGGGTGCCCTTCCCTCTCTTGGGCGCCGCCGCCTCCAGATTCGCGGAGGCCGCCCTCTTTTTTCTCCCCTCATCGGGGAGAGATTTGTTCTCCTCCTCCTCCTCATCGTCATCTTCAGCGGCGGAGGAGTGAGACTCGTCGTCTTCGGACGTCATTGCGAAGCACCTTTCCGGCAAGGGCCACTCTTGGTCCCCTTGGCCTTCTTCTCCGGCACCTCATAAGGCGCTGGAAACAACATCTTCGTCAGAAGCGGGTCTTCTTGGTCCTCGGGCAATGGAGCCGGACAATTAATCTGCCCCGCTGTCTCGATCCATGCCTGAAAAAATTGATAGAAAGGCTTAGACTCCTTCCTCAAAATATGTTAGTAAAGGGTATGCCTTGAAAACATGAAAGGGCTTACCGGATTAGCTTGGCATTTTAAGCTGAGCCTGCGATCCTCGGTCGTGGGCGGTGGTGTCTCGCCGGCCTTAAATAGCACTTTCCAGATGTCTTCGTGCATCGTGCCAAAGAGCTCTGGTAGCGTCTGGTGCTTGGTCGGATCGAACTCCCACAAATAGCAAATCCTACGTTGGCACAGAAGGATCCAGCGAATGAGCATAACCTGGATCACGTTGACGAGCTTGATTTTCTTGGTTATCATGCTCTGGACGCACGTCTGGAGCCCAGTCAGCTCGTCCGAAGAACCCCAGGTCAGGCCCTTCTCTTGCCAGGAGGTGAGCCGCATCGGAGCTCCGGATCAGAATTTGGGGGCCGCCTCCCAGTTGGTGCCGCGCGGCTCGGTGATGTACAACCACCCCGACTGCCACCCCTTCACCATCTCCACAAAGGAGCCTTCGGGCCAGGTGACATTAGGCATCTTGCCCACCATGGCGCCTCCGCACTCTGCTTGTTGGCCGCTCACCACCTTCGGCTTCACATTGAGGGTCTTCAGCCATAGGCCGAAGTGAGGTGGGATGCAGATAAAGGCCTCGCACACGACAATAAATGCCGAGCTATTGAGGATAGAGTTAGGATCTAGATCGTGGAAGTCCAGCCCATAGTAAAACATCAGTCCGCGGACAAACGGGTGGAGAGGGAATCCCAGCCCGCGGATGAAATGTGTGAGAAACACAACCCTCTCATGGGGTTTTGGGGTAGGGACGATCTGTCCCGCGGCCGAGAGTCGGTGAACGATCTCCTTGGCCAGGTACCCGGCCTCCCGGAGCTCCTTGATGTCCTTCTTCTTGACGGAGGAGGCCATCCACTTGCCTCCAGCTCCGGATCCGGACATGGTTGACTGCTTGCTTGAGGCGGAAAAGTTGAGAGCTTGGGCGCTGGAGCTCAAAGATGGAAGGGCAAAAAGAGAGAAGGCATGGATGAAGAAAGGGAATCCTTATCCCCTTATAAAGGCAGTGAATATCGAACGCCTCCCCACTCACCCTAAAAAAATCGCCTATTCCCAAGGACTGTGCAAACGGCACGGTTGGGTTACCCACACCCGTATTAATGAGAATCCCGCAATAAGGGGACACGATCTCTGCTTTGACAAGACGTTCCAATGGAAATCGCATCTCGAAACGCGGAACGGCAGATGAAAACGGTTCGAAATAATGACTGGGTGGACGTGATATCACATTACGAAAAAGTTGTCAGCGGATTAGACTCGTGGAATATTATACTCTCTGTGGCTGTGTGTGGTGATTGTGTTACAGGTCCGGATACATTCTTCGCGTCCGAAGACTATCTTGGAGTATTCGGGAAGGGAACCCGCCTTGCAATGCCGAAGACAATCTGCGCGCCGGACTCCTCGTCATTGAAGCCTGGTTCTGGGGCAACTGGGGAGTCCTATACTAAGGGGTCCTCGGGCGTCCGGCCTATTAGCCATGGGCCGGACTGATGGGTTGTGAAGATACGAAGACCGAAGACCTCATCCGTGTCCGGATAGGACTCTCCTTGGCGTGGAAGGCAAGCTTGGCAACCAAATATGAAGATTTCCTTTCTCTGTAACCGACCTTATGTAACCCTAGATCCATCCGGTATCTATATAAACCGGAGGGCTTAGTCCGGATCAAGACATTCATTACCATAGTCATACAGGCTAGACTTCTAGGGTTTAGCCATTACGATCTCGTGGTAGATCAACTCTTGTAATACTCATATACATCAAGATCAATCAAGCAGGAAGTAGGGTATTACCTCCATAGAGAGGGCCCTAACCTGGGTAAACATCGTGTCCCCCGTCTCCTGTTACCATCGATCCTAGACGCACAGTTCGGGAGCCCCTACCCGAGATCCACCGGTTTTGACACCGACAGGGGGCACCCCATAGACACACAAGTTGATCTTTAGCCGTGTGCGGTGCCCCCCTCGACGGTTTTACACCTCGGTCATATCGTCGTAGTGCTTAGGCGAAGGTCTGCTGGGTAACTTCATCATCACCGTCCTGCACGCCGTCGTCTTGTGAAACTCTCCTCGGCCTCGGATGGATCAAGAGTTCGAGGGGCGTCACCGAAGCTGAGCGTGTGCGGATCGCGAAGGTGCCGTCGTTCGGTACTTGATCGGTTGGATCGCTAAGGCGTTCGACTACATCAACGCGTTACTAAACGCTTCGCTTTCGGTCTCACAGTGCGTGGACACACTCTCCCCGCTCGTTGCTATGCTTATCCTAGATAGATCTTGCGTGATCGTAGGCAAAAAAAATTAAATACTACGTTCCCCAGCAGGCCTTGGGGTTGCCATCCAAAGATCTTCGTGAGGGTTCCTCACTCTAGACCTGGTGGTTGCCTTCGGTGATGTGATGCAATCTACGGACGATGGCTTGACGCAGAGAGTGTAGTTATGTAGTGGCGGCGGTCGGTTTTCTAGTCCAACGCATGTAGTTGTTGGGATCACGGAAAAGTGGCGGCAACAACACATGATTGACTTCGATGAGCTCTACTGTGAAAACCTAGGTCTAGCCTAAGTTAGTTATACCTAGCAATGAGTAACTTTCCGTGTCGTTACATTGTCGAAGGCATTTCTCAGATATGCATGGACTGGTTCTTCCAGGTGAAAACTTAGAATCTGGCATTGTTGTTGAAGAATCCCGTTGTTCTTGTGGTTTCATGAGATAGTTGATGCGGATATGGTCATAGACGTAGTTGGTTGATTAAGGATTTAATCGCTTCTCGAAAAAAAAATCTCTCGCTCAGGTATAGTTTTGGTCTTATATGACTTTGTTATTTGTCAACGTATTTTTTGTTCGTGTTGGTGTTGATTGTTTGCATCCTATTTCTATCTATGCAAAGATCGGGTGTGTATTCGTTATGTTTAAAATCGTTGTGCAGTAGAATTTCCCAAACAATTTGCCTTCTCCATTTTCTTTAGAAATAAAAATCTTTGTTTAGACACAGGAATCAAAATATAGATTTTTTTAGGAGTAAAGCTAGATTTTATTGCTCAAAATCTGCCTGTAGCAGGATACAAAACGGATCATGGGGTTGGATCAACCACAAATGTCTCCCCTGATCCAAAGAATGAGAAAAACTAGCTAGTCTATGGGCTTCATAATTTGTCGCTCTTCCTTCAAAAGTAAACTTGCAATTGACGACTACTACTCTCTTTCTAATATCACTGATTATAGGCCCATAAGCTCCATGCGTGCCTTTTATAATATCATTGACCACTTGTTTTGCATCTGAAGCAACAACAAAGTCTCTTAAGTGAAGATCCTCCGCTAATGACAATGCCTCTCGACAAGCTATCGCTTCCGGTGTGGGCACATCAGTAACACCATGAATAACTATCGATGAACAACCCAAGAAGTTGCCGTTTGGATCACGATACACCGTCGCCGCAGACTTGCCAAGCTTTGATCTTGCCACTCCCGCGTCCACGTGTATCTTAGAGTATCCAGCCGGTGGTGCTTTGGGTCTCGCTCGAGCTGAGCTAGTAGCAGGTCTTGTCTCCACTTTTTTCTTCAGTAGTGAATCCATATCAGTGATAAATCTTTGAATAAACTCATTTGTGGCAGACGGACTTTGGAAAATCGCATCATGAATAGCACTCTGGCGCGCCCACTATATTGCCCATAATGTGACTGCCAATCTGATAAAAGCTGCATGTGATAATGAGTCAAAAGTAGAGGTCTTATGTTTGTCTCTGAAGGCCCTATTCTTCCAATTCACTTTTTTTTAGACAAATTCGTCGAATTCAGTTTAGTTGTGAGTCGTGACACGGCTGAGCCCGTGTACTGACTCTGGACGACGGCCCAATCTAGCTCGGCCTCAGTCCCGTCGACTGGGATGGAGATCCTCTGACATAGGTTTCTTTCCCCTTCCCTCTAGCTGGACGGCGTCGCCGCCGCTTTCTGCCGCCGCCTGGCCGCCATGTCCGACCCCGCAGATATCTCTCACCCGGGGAGGAAGGCCGCGCTTCTCCTCATGCCCGGTACACGAAGCAGATCGGGGCGGCGACCGACAGGCTCACCGACGATCTCCTCGTCGAGATCCTCTCGCGCGTCCCCGCCAAGTCGCTCCTCCGCTTCAGGTGCGTCTCCAGCCACTGGCTGGCCCTCATCGACCACCCCGACCACCGCAAAAGGCTCCCCAAACCCCGGCCGGCTTCTTCTACGGCAGCAACTTCGAGTGGTTTCTGAAACCACCTTTCCGTTTCACCAGTTTCCCGGGGAGACGCCGCCCTCCGATCGACGCATCTTGCTCCTTCCTGCCCAACCACCGGCGCATCCATCTATTGGACTGCTGCAATGGCCTGCTCCTCTGCCGCTGGCGCGACGCCTCCGCCCAGGGTTACGTCGTGTGCAATCCCGCCACGGAGAAATGGGTCGTGTTGCCGAGCTCCGGCAAGGCCACCAGCGAGGTGGCCACCGCACGCTTGGGCTTCGACCCCGCCCTGTCGCCGCATTTCCATGTGTTTGAGTTGGTAGAGGAACAGGACTCAGCGTTTCCCTGGGACCCTGACACCGCTGGGGTGGCAGTGTATTCTTCTGAAACCGGAGGATGGGTTTATAAGGAAGAGAGATGGAACGAACTAATTAGGCCCGCTGATCCTCGGTCAGCATTTGTTTTCCTTAATGGCTATCTGCATTTTCAAGCCAATGCTCGTTGGTTCTCCCATCATCATCTAGCTGTGGTAGACACACAGGGGGAAACATGGATGAGCTTCAGTGTCCCTGGTGGTTTGGTTGATGGTTTTATTCAGCGGTTGCAGGGCCGGTTGCATTATGCCAATTTTCAGAGCGGTGGAGATGGTGTCATTCGATTAATAGTCTATGTTCTTGACAACTATCGAAGCAGAGAATGGATATTGAAGCACAGCATCGAAGCTTCATACATATTTGGAGGGATAGATGCTTACCTTGAGGGAGGTTTTGATTGGATTGCGATGGATTTTGATTGGATTGCGATGGATCCGGAATGCAACACGATATTCTTCATTGCTGGGTGGGGTACCACATTCATGTGCTATAATATGGATCTTCAGCAAGTCAAAGTGATCTCCAATCTTGAAGATGGCTGGCCGGCATATCTGACATATGTGCCGTTGTATGCAGAGTTACAGTCATTGCACGCTTTATAAGAAGTGGATATTCGACAGGCATTAGTTCTTTGTGCTATGGTATGTTTGTTTGAAGTGGGTTGTTGTTTGTTCTGGCTGATGTATGCATGCTTTTATAGTTTGAGCGATGGTGGTTCACTATTAAGCGAACTTGGGTGATTCGTTATCCAAAATTGTACCAAACTTTCCGTTGTCTGTATTGGTTTCTGCATACCAATGATTTTGCAGAACTCCTACCTCCATGTATTCGGTTAACTTGGCGTAGTGTTTGAGGGATGGTGATGATGTAGAAACATGACCATCTGCTAACATTATAATATGTCAAATTGTGCTAATGGTATAATGCTTGAAATCAATTTTCTATACTGCTCATAGTTTGAAAAAGAAAAACTCTTTTCCTGTGGCACGTTTCAAGTAGAAAATGTTGTTATCAGAACATTAGCAAGCTGTGCGTGGATCATAATGTTCATATTTTGTTAGAAGTTTTTTTTTTTGAACGGGCAGTGCTCCAGAAGAATGCAATATGGGATCTTAGTTTGTGTTTTTTGTTCTGGCAGGCAGCTTAAAAGAGTGTTGTGTTCAATAAATAAGCGGTGCCGTTAACTTTTCATGGTAATCTCACTTCTAGTTCCACCAAGATACCTGTAGTGTTGCCCAGACGTTCCAGTCCAGTGCAGCTCTTTCTTATGCTAGAAAGCAAGGGAGAACAGGAAATAACTTGCTTATTTGATGGTTTGTGGAGGTGGCTGCATCTTGTTTTCAGCTTGAGATCAAGCTGTATTATTTATGCATACGATTTCGCATCGAGGCGGTTACACTTACACCAATCATCGAGCATTACACAAGCTCAGATGCTGCTGCTAAATAATTCTGTGTGGGGAACACCATGGAGTTCTCGATGGATTTTGTTTTATTTATGTTATTCTGGCTCTAGGTCTTGAATTCGCACAGACGTTTCTAGATAGAACCTCTTTGTTACTACTCTCTTCATAGTTTTCAAGATACAGTTTTGGCTTCTACTTTTAATATGTATATGTTAGTATAAAATGCAACAAAAAGGTGTAGACTGAAACTATTTTCCATGTGACAAATCTAAAGGTACAATTTCTACTAAATGAATCTACGCATTTTTTGTTAATTACATATCAAGGAAAGTTGTTTTTAAATCATGCTTTTGAAACGTGGGTAGCGATCTAAAAGGTCTTATGTTTCTTTACAAAGGGAGTAGTTGTATGACGTGACATAACAGTGGCCTTGCTGCTGCCGGAGTGATTGCCAGGAATGCAGTTGGGGAGGTTCTGTTTGCAGCAAGTCGAGTTCTGAATAATTGCTTTGATTCTGAAAACGCTGAAGCCTATGCCCGCAACTCGCTATCGAGCAGTGTAAGATGCTTACCATTTTTTAATCCGAGTTTTTGTAGAAGGTACAGTATCTTCTCCACGTTTATGCCTGGCTCAATTGGCGCACGCTGAGCACATCCAGACGTTCTCCCTGACTAGCTTGTGGGCCTGGGATATGTCAAAAAAAAACTTGTGTGCCTGGGACATTGCTATGTGGTCAGCTAGCTTACTCTATGTTACCTATAGCTTTAGTGTAGGCCAACATTCTGTATCATTGTCTGCCACGGCTGTGGTTAAAGCACAATATATTTCATAACAGTAGGATAGGAGCTCTACGTGATCATGGCGATCACTTTTCTTTTCTCCTTTCTGGTTTGGTATTTTTTGGTTTCATTTTTACTTTTTCTGAATATATTTTTCATATTTTCCCCTATTACTCCTTTTATATTATTTAAATAAATATACATATTAAATTGACAAGAACACACATGGATATTTTTATTGAAATGTGCGAACACCTTACAAAACTGCACATATAAGAAATCTTAAGTTGTGAACACTTTATAATTAGACGCATGTTTTCTGAAATAGATGAATACTTCTAAAATTATTTGAACAATTTTAGAAGAAATAGTGAACACTTTTCTACTAAATTGACAACTTTAAAAGGCATGATCTTTTAATTACGCGAGCATTCCATAAAAAATATATGAAGGTTTCTCAAATATGTCACTCCCCTTGATCCAAAATAAGTGTCGTGGTTTTGATCTAAGATATGAGGGAGTAATACTTTTTAAAACTACGAGCACATGAACACTTTTTGAGATTGCATTAATATTTTTATAAAGTGCAGACTCTTTTTAAAATTGCATGATTATATTTTTATTAGATGAATATTTTTCAAACTATGCCAACATTCTCTAAAGTACATGAACATTTCTAAAAGGACATAATTTATTTAATTTTATATGTATGCATACTTTTCATATACCAACATTTTTACTTCTTCTTTTATTAATTTTAACAGTAGGATAGGAGTATTTGTTCAAGGGACACCTGAAAAGGATGTATCTCTATGAACCGGCCGCACCACTGGCGGTCCATTAATCCCCGCGTGGGCGATTCACATTAACCGGAGCAAAACAATGCGCACCCCGTGTTCTCACCTAGTAAGGCTACGTTTGGCAGAAGGTTTTTTCAAAGTTTTCTGATAATACTGCGGTTTTTGAAAAAAACAATGGTTTTGAATACTTTAATGCGTTTGGCTTCAGAAAAAACTGAAGTTTTATAAACCACAGTATCGCAGAAACCATGGTATTTTTGTTATATCGGAAAAAGAGGTCTGGACCTCTTTTTTCTAAACCGAACGAAGCGCAATCGACGTCGCCGTCTACGTTGAGATAATTATACCTAATGAGATCGCCTCCTACTTTTTCTCTGTCTGTTATCTTGTAAACCAATATCTATTATATCTCCTGCTTATTAGCTGAATTTGTTTGATCGTGTACGTATAGTCGGTCTCTTGGGTGATTCTTCTTCCAGCCGGGAGTACAAACGGCGCACATGCGTGCACATAGAACTTTGACCCGACTGGAAGTACATGCACGTATAGAAATAATAAGATTACTGAACTTAAGTTGCCACGTGCTCTTGGTCAATCATGTACGTCCTGTTTAAATACTTGGTCAAAATTTTGGTAAAACAGCAGCAGCCAAACACATGTAAAACTGAGAAAAACATTGGTTTTAAGAAACTGCAGTATTCCTTGCCCATCCATCAGAATACTACGGTTTTCAATTACCACAGTTTTCTAAAAACTTTGCTGCCAAACTAGGCTATGTTTAGCCGCCAGCCCGCCAGCCTCCTTCTCCTTGTGACTGAAACGAGAGAGAACTGAGGAGCTAAAACAGAGTAGGTTTGAGGCGACGAAAGCCAGATTTTCATCCGATCATTTTCTCCAGCAACAAATGCTTGTTTATTTATACATGGACACAACCGACTCTTAAGACAACCGTCTGCAAACTTGTTAAGCTGGCATACAACGTTCTGGACCAAGTCCTGGAGAACGCCCATGTAACACATCCAACAAATGAAACCTGTCACACGCTAATTTGTTCACTTGTGCAACACATAGTACTTCACAAGACCAAGACAAAGTTTATACTGACATAATATGTACGGCACGAAGCTCAAAGCATCCATGGCTGCCGGGCTTTTGAAGGAACGCTCAAATAAACCGTTTCCTCGTATGCAGACCCCTTGTAGGCAATTTACACTAGTAGGGAGTACGAGCTGGCCCATCTACCCAACAATATGTTCGCCAAAATCCTCTGCCACGCATCTATGTACAGCCTGACGTGAAACCGAAGACTCATCTTGGGTCGTGCACACTGAACTCCTTCCGCTGCCGCTCACGGGTACGTTCCTCAACCTAAGCATTCATGGAATTCTTTGGCTGACCCTCATCTTCAAACGGCGGGTGGATTGAAAGCGAGCAATCATTATCCACAGATGGGGATCATGGACGTTGTTGGATGGGTTGTTGGACCCTCCTCCTCGAATGGCGGGTGGGTTGAAAGAGACCAAAGGTCTGGAGGAAAACATGCTCGGCCCCGTGCCACCTAACCCTAGGCGACACGGGCGGCAGCCCCCAAACATGCTGTCACTACCCCCCCTCCTCTCGCTGTCGTCGGAGACCACCACGGCGGCTTCAGCGTGAGTGGCGGCGGGGGGGGGGGTCCTCATGTGGTGCATCTCGTCATGTGCAGCCCCTCGCGGCTGGCTGCCCGAAATTTCAATTGTCCGGCGGTGCCTCTTTCGATGGTCTGACAGTCGGTGGTACGCTCTTGTGGCGGATTCGAGCCGGTGTTCCCCTTACTTCTCCCTCCCATGGATCCCCTCGCCATCGCGACTCATGTGGTCCCTCCTCCGCCCGCATCACTTGCGGTTGCCTGTGGCGGCATGTCCAACCCCTCATATTCCCTTCGATCCACCTCGTCTGACCCCCCCCCCCCCCCCGCCTCCCGCGCCTCTGGTTGTCCGGCGTCCTCCTTGCAACGGAGCTTCGTCGCAGCCATGCCTCGTCTTCTCATGCTAAGTGCAGTGGTGTTAATGGTCTCCTACTGTCCGGCGTCCTCCTAGCAGCGGAGCCTCGGCACGGCCATTCCTCTTCCTCTCGGGCTGACCATGATGTGTTGATGGCAACAATTAGGGCCAAATTAGGTCTGTGGTGTTTGGTATTGGTGGAGCGTCAAGTGGAGTCTCATGCCACCTTCATTGATGATGGGTGCAACTCTTCTTCCAACTGTGGTGATCCTGGCCTGTGACGATCTCCACGTTTTTGAATCCTAATTCGGCGGCCTTAGGGATAGTTTGTACTTTGGCGGGGGTGAAAAGCCCTACTTGGCTTGCCAATGCTGGTGGCGACGACGCCCGCATGTGTCGTCCCCTTCTTGGAGGAAAAGCCTGGGTTTGGTTCATCAGATCGGACGGCGGCGACGTCTCGGCGTCATACCTTTCACGAAGGTTTTTTCTTGGTCCATCGTGGTGTGTTTGGTGTTGGATTTGAAGACATTCAACGCCATGCTGGTTTGGGCTGCTCCTCATGGCGCGGGCATCCAGGGTGCAAATGCACGACAATGACGACACTCCCTCCATGACTTCCCCCTCCAGTCCGGTCAGATCCTGCAACCCACCTGCTGATCCTCTGTGTGCTCTGATGGAAGGTATGTTGATCCGGTATGCCCTAGAGTCGTGGCCATGATGGTGCCTGGCATTGGTCGTGACACGATCTAGATACCATGTTTCTCATCTCCTTGCCTTTTTGGCTAGAGTTCGAGCTAGGATAGTTTTGTGCTGTGTTATACTCCTCTCTACTATTCTCACATGTAATGTGGTGCTCCTCACTTTCATGATGTATCCTCACTATCCATGATACCTTGTGGGCAAAAAGCTGAACACCTTGCGAGTGTGGCGGAGTAGCGTCTGGTGAAGAGCCCTGCGCCCTCCCCGTGCATGTAGCAGGCCGCGTGGAAGTGGAGGCGAAGGCGGTGCCAGCTGCCTGGGAGCGCTAGGCCGGCGGAAAGTGGAGGCAAGGGCGATGCCAGCGTCTGTGCCTTCGTGTGCTAAGATGAGAAGAGGCCACCAACGCCGGTGAGAGGGTGCCTCTGATGCGGCGTTGAGGTCAGGGGAGTGGTTGGCTATGGACGGCGGTCTAGGCACTGTCCAAGCGGCCGGGTGTGAAAGGGAAAGAGGGAAAACTCCCGACGTGGCATCGACAGGCGGGCCATGGGGATAAGGTAGAACGTCCTGCGCGTCTGCACCGACGTAAACTCGGCCAAAATTTCGGTCGAAAATGGACTTATCCATTTACGTCATTGTGTTGGCCCATGATTTATGTTCGTATTAACCCAAATAGACCTGAACGGATCAAATACGTTGGCGCGTTGGGGTGGGGCTGAGAAAAACAAGCTCCGTGTAATTAAAGGAAAAGGTCCAAAACAAACCTTGATCTTGTAGGCGCTAGCGAAATCGAACCTCAAGTCCAAATCCACGAAATCGTCCTCTCAACTCACGAATCCCGGTCTAATTTGGACCTTGACAAGTATTCCCAAACAGAGATTGTCGGCGTGGCAAGTCGTGGCAGGATTGCTTTGTTTTTCTTTTGAGAGAGAGGAGACGGCTGTTTATTGTGTAAAAGGTGGCCCGCCCAAGTCGACGGCCCGTTCGTTGATCTAGTCGAGGAGGCGTCCCTGTCTTCTCATCTCCGCGACGGCAATGGCGATAGGCGGCGGTTGATTAGCGACATCGGCGA
>JAHIAM010006579.1:0-49331 GCA_021605205.1 Aegilops longissima | reverse complement strand
GGAGTCGATAATCTGGTCGATGCGCTGAAGCTAGCACGCAGGTCGACCGTGGTGGAGTCGATAACTGGTCGATGCGCTGGAAGCGGAATGGGTCTTGGGGATGTGCCTTGTTGAGGTTGGTGAAGTCGGACATTACGCGCCTTCGCTTCTCGCTTTCTTCGGTACGGTATTTATTGTGGTTCGCCAGCCACCAGGTACCGAACCTCGCTAATGACATCTGCTGCCTCCAAATTTGCGGGTTTCGACGATGAAGGACTGCTTTCCGTCGGCGCTGCGCTTCTCGCTTCACGGGCGCACGCTGGGGCACGCCTCAAATGATCTCGATCACCTCGACCCCTACTAGCTGCTTGGGTTCCCAGCATACATCTCTTGTTCGCGCTAGAGAACTCACCAGCCTCCTCTTGATCTGGGTCGAGGTTGGCGCCTGTGGTGAAGGCGGCTCCTGAGGACCCATCTTCCTTGACCGGCACCTGCTTAGTTTCGGCTCGATCTTGAGTGAACAACTGCTTATTCTTTGCTGGTGCGGCCTCCTTAGCTCCAGGGGTGGCCTCGTCGTCCGGTCGCTCCACCGTGGCGGTTTTGAGGGCAAGCTTGAGCGCTGCCAGAGCCTCCTTGGTGTCTCCAACTACGGTGAGGACGTCCTTGCTCCCGGGCATCTTCATGAGGTTGTATGCCGGGTGGGTCGCCACCATAAACTGAGCCAGGGCCGGGTACCCGAGGATGGCGTTGTACGGGAGGCTGATGCGGGCGATGTCAAAGTTGATCATCTCGGTGCGGTAGTTGTCGCGAGTGCCGAAGGTCACGGGAAGGCGGATCTGCCCCAGGGGCTGGCGGAGCCGCCGCCAACCCCGGAGAAGGGCTTGCTGGAGCGGAGCCGTTCGAGTGGTACGTGAAGAAGGCTAAAAGCCTCCACGGAGAGCACGTTGAGGCCGGTGCCGCTGTCGATGAGGGTCTTGGTGATAGCTACGTTGCAGATGGTGGGCGTGCAAAGCATTGGGAGCACGCCCGAGCCAACGGTAGTGATGGGGTGATCCCCCGAGTCGAAGGTGAGGTCGGCCTTGGGCGCCGCCCAACCTGGGGGAGCTCCTTGCTGCACAGAAGCGGCGCCGATCTGGCGAAAGAACTGCTTGGTGTGACGGTCCAAGGGCAGTTCTTGCGAGCCGCCGAGGAGGGCTGCGACGGCGAGGGGCGCCAGTGCCGCGAAGCGCGTGACGAAGAGGCGTGTGGTGCTCCAGCGAGGGCCATGGGGAGTCAGTTGGCCATGACCTTGTCGTCGCCCCCAGCCTTTAGGAAGGCCTCTTCATATGCTAGCAGGAAGGCCGACGGGTCCGCCGCACCGTCATAACGCGGCGGCATCTCCGGCTTGAACTTGGGTGGCCATTGTACCCGTCGCAAGGCGGGGGCAAAGACTCTGAGCCCCCTAGCGCCGTCGTGGGCGGCCGTCGTCCCAGCAGGAGGAGCAACGCTGGCCGTGGGGACAAGGCGTGGAGGTGGTGGAGCGTGGATCGACAGAAGGAAAGCTTCAGTACACCTGTCGGTGTCAAAACCGGCGGATCTCGGGTAGGGGGTCCCGAACTATGCGCCTAGGTGGATGGTAATAGGAGACAAGGGACACGATGTTTTTACCAGGTTCGGGCCTCTCGATGGAGGTAAAACCTACTCCTGCTTGATTAATATTGATGATATGGGTAGTACAAGAGCAGATCTACCACGAATAGAGAGGCTAAACCCTAGAAGCTAGCCTATGGTATGATTGTTGTTCGCCCCACGGACTAAAACCCTCCGGCTTTATATAGGCACCAAGAGGGTTAGGGTTACACGTAGTCGGTTACAATGGTAGGAGATCTACATATCCGTATCGCCAAGCTTGCCTTCCACGCCAAGGAAAGTCCCATCCGGACATGGGACGTAAGTCTTCAATCTCAGATCTTCATAGTCCAGAGTCCGCCAAAGGTCATAGTCCGCTATCCGACACCCCTAATCCGGGACTCCTCAAAGAGCTCCCGAACCAGTGCTTCAATGACAACTAGTCCGGCGCGTAGATTGTCTTCGGCATTGCAAGGCGGGTTCTTCTCCGAATCCTGTGTACCTGTTTGAATAGTGTCCGACTTCTCGTAAATATCGTGCTTCTTGACTTCCACGCCCAATAATGGCAATCTTCCACGTGTTGAACGAATGCGAAAAGCCAGTGTATTTTTACATTTACCCCCCTAGCTGCGCAAATGAGCTGCCTATAAGAGATGAGGATCTAGATCCGAATCACACCATCTTCCCTTCGCGAGCTTTCATCGGAGCGCATCTGACAGAAACCCATTCCATCATGGACAGTCGACGCGGCTCCTCCTCTCGCCCTCCCAGTCCTCAGCCTGGAGATTCGGAGAGATGCTCCATCCCACACAGCAAGGTAGTGACGCTCCAGACCAAGGGGTTTCTTCCCCCAGCCTTCATGGTTCCAATTCGAGCCGGACTCGCCGCCTATAAGGGTGGAAAACTAGCGGAGAGCGTCCCAGTTCCTCCCAAGGAGAGCAGGTATGCCTTGTCCCTTATTTGATAAGAGGGCTCGGATTTCCAATTCATCCGTTTCTCCGGGGGCTCTCGGAGTTCTATGGCCTCCAGCTTGCACAACCTTACGCTGCCTCCATTCTGCATATTGCGGGCTTCGTGGCCTTTGCAGCTGTTTTGGGCATCGAGGCTCATTTCGCGCTGTGGAAGAGGTTGTTCTGCCTCGCACTTCCATTCTCGGGAGGGGTCGATATTTCAAGTGGGCGGAGCCAACTATGGCGCATCGCCGGGACCGGATATCTATCTCAGAACCCCGAAGAAGGCGTCCAAGACCGGCCTTCGAATGGTTTTATATAGAAGATGTCCTCCGCCGACCCTGTTCGGATCGGCCTCCCGGAGTTCAGCAATGCTCCTTTGAAGAAACGCCTAAGCTGGCGTCCACGGAGCCCTCAGAGGGAAAATGACAGGGACGTCCTTTACCTCATGAGCCGAATAAGGTTGTTGGCTCATTCCGGACTGACCATGATCGGAGTCATGGCCACATCCATTATGCGGGGGGTGCAGCCGCTCCAGTATAAAGGCCACCCCATGTGTGATTTCAACGGGGATGATGATGCCACCCGCCATGGCCGTAAGGGGCCGGGATCGGTCGCTGATCTGATGAAGACCTTGTCTGCATTGTACAAGGGAGAAGAGGAGGAATTTCTTCGCGTCAATCCACAGGACGGGTTTTCTATGAACAATCCTCCAAGTTGGGTAAGCAGACATTTTTGCCCATCCGATCCATATTCCCATAGTCAAGTATCTCATTTTGTGATTTCGACGCAGGAACTGCGCCAGGCCGTAAAGGATATAAACAGCCTGCCTCCACAACCCAAAGATCCGGAACGGTTCCTCGATCCAGCCTCCCAAGAGGATCCGGACATATCGGTGGAGTTGATCGATGGGGTATTTCACCAGCAGAGCATTGATAATGCCCTGGTTGCCATTACGGCCGATTACCCCGGAATACTTCCAGCCTCGCAGGTAACTGAGACCGAAGCCCCAATACGTTGAGAATGATTCATCCTTGCTTATTTTTTATCACCGTACACCAACGGTGTTTTGCAGGGGGAGCCCTTGAGGCGGAAGGCTGAGCCTGCGGCGGCTAGCCAACAAGGCAGCATGGCCCAACAAAGGCTAAAAAGAAGTGCGCTCGGATTGAAGCGCCGCTAACGGTATGGCGGTCACCTTATTCCCAAGTTTTATTCCGAAGGCATACTAATGCTCATGCTCTCTTCAGAAAAAGAGCGCCCGGACTATATCCGAGAGGTTTCAATCGAAGCCCGCCAGCCAAAGCTTCAAAGCCAGCCTGTAAGCGGAGGCAAACACGAGGCGTCGCCGGATGCTCCTCCGACAGAGGATGCCGACAGATTGTCCGCCACCAACTCCGAGGTGGAGAGTGCCATGAATCACAGTGCACCACGACAATTCTTCATGACACATATTTCTCCCAAAAGGCATTGAACGCCTTCAATTCAGAGATGCGACTGCGTGCAGCCAAGATGGTCTAGCCAGAGCTATGGAGCAAGATGTAAAAGACATACGAGTGAGGAAATTTAACAGTTATATATGCCAAGAGCCCCGAGACTTGAAATAGATAGAATAACTAATTTAAGGATCATTTATTGTGCAGGATCTACAGTAAAAGAATACCCAACTGTCCTGTGAGCTTGAAGAGTGCAAAGCCCAACTTGAGGTCAAGACATGCCGCCATGTGGAAGCCAAGAGACCCCTCTCGTAACATACGCTTAAAAGATAAGTATGTTATGAAGTGCGGCGTGTATATAGATCTGATATTAACATTACAGATGGCGCTGGTAGATCCGACAAGCAACAGCTCTTGCGCCGTTAAAGGTCGGCGAGAGCGTGCTTACGAGGGTGAGGCAGGAGAAAAATAATCTCCAAGATGCCAACACCCAGCTGGGTGAGGAACTAAAAGATGTTTGTGCCCAGCTGTCTGACTCTGTTAAGGAGAATCGGCGGCTTCGACGCGGCATTTTTAGTAAGTGCTTAAACGAACTTTGAAAAGAGAGTTCGGCGAGGAAGTCGACTAACAGAGTTATGTCTGTAGGTATGCTCACAGGCCTTCCTACAGAGGAAATGTCCGGTTCTACGTGTGACCTTCTTCCCGAGCTCTTAAAACTTCATGAACGAGTTCGGCAGGTGATGAAAGGCGTCGCCCAGGCCTTGTGGCCATCTGTCTCCCTGCCTGAAGGCCTTGGGGAGCTTGCAGAAAGGCTCCAGGGAGCGCGGCTGCGCTTCCGATTATGGAAGATATCGGCTCGCCGTCAAGGCGCCAGGAGGCCGGGCCATGGTGAAGACGCGTACACGGTTGACCCAAACCACATGGCCGAAGTTCGGACCTGTGGGGCCTGATGGGAAGGAGATCCCTGTGAGCTTAGTGTACGCCGTAGAATTGGCCGTAGTATTCCCAAAGCAGGATCAGAACTAGACAGCCCGTTAGATGGCATTGAAGAGGAATATAATCAGTCAAATTGACTATGTAATTTAAGGTGACATGTAAAATGCCTTCTAGCCGGATTGTAGATCGCTTGTCATAGCGGACCTTTTCGCTTCAACCTCGGGACCCAATAGTCCGGAGTGTGTCCGAATACCCTCACGGTTATATAAAAACCGGGCATGCGTGGAGACCGGCATAGGGGTCATTAGTGCTTTATCGCACAAGTGCCCAACTAGTTATGTTATATTACATGGTTAGTAAGAAACATCTTCCGTGGAGAATAGTTCCGTTAGGGGTTCCTTTCCCTGGGAGGCATGCCCTAAAGTGCATGTTCAGACTGCGAAAAAAGCAGAAAAACATCTGGGGGCAGATAAATAAATAGGTAAGAAATCTTCTTTTAGTTCACCGACCGAATATTCTCTTAAGAACGCTAGCTTTCGCTTCACCCACTGAGGTACACATCCGCTGACCCGGCAGTAACAATCGCAGAGGTGCTCCCTTTACCACCTAGCCGAACAATCGGGAACGTAGGGGTAAGCACAGGAGCCAGGCAACCCAGCTTGGCCAAAACTTAAGTCATATCGATGCATATAATGGTGAATAAAAGGTACATGAGGAAGTGTGACACATGTATTGGGCATGAAGCCCTTATAATTAAGCTTCTGTGAAAGAAGCCCCCAGGTACAATGAGCGCGGATAGCACGTCAACTGTGTGCGAACAATGCGCTAACGAGCCTTCAAAGGCTGGAATGAAAAAGGAGGGAGAAGGAGAAAAATAGAAGACAACTAAAATATAAAATATGGACAGAAGAAGGAGACGAACTCAGAATCCGGAGCTAGGCGTAGAATCTTCGGAGACGGGCTGCGTTCCATGGGTTCGGCTCGAGTCGGTTATCCGATGCATCTCGGAGAAGGTACGCTCCACCGGTCAGGACTTGGTCGATGATAAAGGGACCTTCCCATTTGGGCTTTAGTTTGTCCTTTTTCTTGTCCGGCAGGCGTAGAACTAGCTCGCCAACATTGTAAGTTTTGGCCCGTACTTCTCTGCTTTGATATCTTTGAGCCTGCTATTGATAGACTGCGGAACGGGCTTTTGCTACGTCACGCTCCTCCTCCAAGGCGTCCAAACTGTCCTGCCGATCGAGCTCGGCTTCTCTTTCTTCGTACATACGCACGCGAGGTGAGTCATGAATTATGTCGCAGGCAGAACTGCCTCTCTCGCCAGATACCATAAAGAATGGTGTGAATCCGGTCGTGCGATTCGGAGTGGTCCACAGCCCCCAGAGTACAGAGTCGAGCTCCTCTACCTAGTGCGTGTTAGATTCCTTGAGGGACCACACTAATCTGGGTTTGATGCCGCTCATAATTAGACCATTTGCTCGCTCAACTTGACCGTTAGTTTGAGGGTGATAGACTGAAGCGTAGTCGAGCTTAATGCCCATGTTTTTGCACCAGAGTTTGACCTCGTCGTCCGTAAGTTCGTGCTGCTATCGCGATGATGCTGTGGGGACACCGTAACGGTGTACGACCCCGATATGAAGTCTATCACCGGTCCGAATTCGCCGCCTTGACAGAGCTTGGCCTCTATCCATTTGGTGAATTTATCCACCATGACCGTAGGTGTTTTTGCTTGTGGGTTCCCCTTTAAGGGGTCCGACCATGTCAAGCCCCTGCACTGCCAAGGGCGGTGATGGGTATAGTTTTGAGGCGGTGGGTGGCATGTGGCTTTGATTAGCAAAGAGTTGGCATCCGACGATCGTTGGACTAAGTCCCGAGATCTGCCCGGCCGCCGGCCAATAAAATCTGTCTGTAAGGCCTTGCCTACAAGGGCCTGGCTGCGGCGTGGTGCACGCCGAGTCCGGCATGAATTTCAGCCAAAGATTCCGCCTTCCTCTTCGGATATACACCTTTGAAGGACTCCGTTGTGCTTTTCTTATAAAGCTCTCCTCATGGAATTTGTAGGCTTTAGATCGCCGCAGCTATGCAGCGGGCCTCGCTTTTGGTCTCGGAAGTTCCTGCCTAGTTAGGTAGGCTAGGAATGGTTCTGTCCACGGGCAATGACTGCCATTATTACGTGGGCTGAGGGTGTTATTTCGTTGGTAGAACCACCAACTGTGTCAGAATGTTCGGTGTGGGGCAGTGCGGTTGGGTCCGGGTTGTTATTTCCGGACTCTCCCTCCCATGATACGGATGGCTTGAACAGCCTCTCTAGGAAGATGTTGGGGGGACAGCATCACGCTTTGTGCCGATGCGTGCCAACATGTCTGCTGCCTGGTTGTTATCCCGGGCTATATGGTGAAATTTGAGCCCCTCGAACCGAGCTGACATTTTTAGGACAACATTGCGATAGGCTGCCATTTTCGGATCCTTGGCATCAAAGTCTCCATTTATTTGGGATATCGCGAGGTTTGTATCCCCGCGCACCTCTAGACGTTGAATGCCCATGGAGACTGCCATCCGGAGACCATGTAGAAGGGCCTCGTATTCGGCTGCGTTGTTGGAGTCCATATACATTATTTGGAGTACGTATTGAACTGTATATCCGGTTGGGGATGTCGAACGACGCCAGCTCCTGTGCCAGCCAACATTTTGGAGCCGTCAAGTGCATTATCCAGTTGGAATATGCGCCATACTCTTTAGGAGTTCGGCCGTCCATTCGGCGACGAAGTCGGCCAAAACTTATGACTTAATAGCTCTCCGTGGCTTATAGGTAATGTCGAACGGGAGGAGCTCAATGGCCCATTTGGCAATCCGCCCGTCATGTCCCGGTTGTTTATAATGTCGTTAAGGGTACTTCGAGGCTACTATTATTGAACACTCTTGAAAGTAGTGTCGCAGCTTCCGGATGCCATAAACACCGCCAGACGCTATCTTTTGATAATGCGGTACCGTGACTTGCATGGAGTTAGGACAAGGGACACGAGTAAACTGGTTTTGAAGGAGGACTTGTGTCCGTCCGCTTCATCGCTCGACAACGAGCACCGCGCCACAACTTGATGAGTTGCCGCGATGTATAATAGCATTGGTTCGCCCATGTTGGGCGCGCCAGACCGGGTTTGTTGCCAATATGGCTTTTATTTCTTCGAGTCCGCCATGGCGGCATCCATCCACCAAGTGTTCAAAAGGCCGGAGGAGGTGATAAAGGGGTAATGCATTTTCTCCCAAACGGGAGATAAAGCAGCTTAGAGCCGCCACGCATCCAGTCAATTTTTGTATTTGTTTGAGGTCTTTTGGGATATCCAATTGTGACAGAGCTCGGATCTTGGCTGGGTTTGCTTCAATTCCTCTACCGGGTACAATGAAGCCCAAGAGCTTTCCGGCTGGTACGCCGAAAACGCATTTTTCCGGGTTAGCTTGATGTCATATGTTCGGAGATTATCGAATGTGAGCCTCAAGTCGTCTACTAGAGTTTCGACATGCTTGCTTTTGGCGACCACATCGTCTATGTATGCCTCCACTGTTTTGTCGATCTGGTTTGCCAGACATGTCTGAATCATGCGCTGATATGTTGCGCCGGCGGTTTTGAGCCCGAAGGGCATTGTGTTGAAGCAGAATGGTCCGTATGGAGTGATGAATGCCGTTGCGGCTTGGTCAGGCTCTGCCATCTTAATTTGGTGGTAGCCGGAGTATGCGTCGAGGAAACACAATGAATCGTGTCCTGCGGTAGCGTCAATGATTTGATCGATGCGGGAGGGGAAGGGATCCTTGGGCAAGCCTTGTTGAGGTCCTTGAAATCGACGCATAGGCGCCAGGATTTGTCCTTCTTGGTACCATCACCAGGTTTGCTAGCCATCCGGATGTTTTATATCTCGATGAATCCGCCTCCAATAGTTTGGCTAGCTCCTTCCCATGGCTCGTCTCTTGGGTTCGAGAAACTCAAGAGCCTGCTTGACTGGCTTGAACCCTTTTAGGATGTTTAGGCTGTGCTCGCCAGCCGGCGTGGGATTCTGGCATGTCTGAAGGGTGCCGTGCAAAATGTCCCAATTTTCGATAGGAATTCTCTTAGTGCAGCGTCTACATCAGGATTTAATTGTGCCCCGATGGAGGCCGTTTTTGTAGGGTCCGTTGGATGGACTTGGAATTTGACTATTTCGTCCGCTGGTTTGAAGGAAGTGGACTTGGATCTCTTATCGAGTATCACATCATCCCTATTCACCGTGGAGCGCAACGCAGTGAGATCCCCGGCCGCTAGGGCTTTGGATAGTGCCTCAAGGGCCAGTGCGGCTGTCTTATTTTCGGCGCGGAGTGCTATGTCCGGGTCACCAGCAAGAGTGATGATTCCGTTGGGCCCGGGCATTGTGAGCTTCATGTACCCATAATGGGGTATGTCTTGAAAAATTGTGAATGCCTCTCGCCCTAATAGAGCATGGTATCCGCTGCTGAACGGGGCCACTTGGAACGTGACTTCCTCGGACCTGTAATTATCCAGCGTGCCGAACACCACATCCAATGTGATTTTTCCTGTACAGCGTGCTTCCCGACTAGGGATTATTCCTCTAAAGGTTGTGCTGCTTCGCTCAATGCGACTCCAGTCTATTTCCATTTTTCGGAGGGTTTCCTCGTAAATGAGGTTCAATCCGCTGCCACCGCCCATGAGTACCTTTGGTAAGGCGAAAATCCCCACTATCGAACCGAGGACCAATGCGGCCGGTGCTCGGGCTGTTCGAATTTAGGTTCAATCCTGGCATTAAAGGTAATAGCCTATCACTCCATGGATTTATTGTTGCTACTTGGTAGACTTCGGCAAGGCTACGGAGTGTTCGTTTCCGCATATTATTTGATGAGAAAGTCTCAAAGACTGTTAATACCATACTGGTATCCCTGGGCTGGTGCTCTAGAGCTAGAAGCTCTTCGCCACTTTTGGCCACCTACCGTAGTATCCAACATGCTCTAAGGCTATGTGTTGGAGTGGCGCCCTCTGTACTATGAATTTTACAGGGTCCATTGAGCCATCCCTCCAGTACGGTTCCATGCCCTATAGAGGGTTTTTGCTTTTTGGTGTTTAACCCAGTGCTCGGGCGATGGTGCACCTTTATTTCGGATCGGGTTGTATTCAAGGCCGGATTGTCCCAAAATCTTGCTTCGGTTTTCCAGCGCTTTCCATCGCACAAGATTTCGACTATGGACGCCAAGTCGGCAAAGCGTAATGTCACGGCAACTTATAGCGTTATGATCCCTTGTCCGTGCAATTATTGCGTAAGAATGAGATTGCATCCTCCTCGCGGTAGTCCTTTATCCTGTCCATAACCAGGAGGAATCGCCCAAGAAAGGTGTAATCTGCTTCGCGGGCTCTTGCCGAATTTGAGATAGGTCGCTATGTTTGGGTGGGCAGTGGAATTAAATCCGGAACGGCGCCCAATCTGAGACTTAAGGGCCAAGGAGCTTCCGAACTTGGAAGCTTGGATTCTGGATGTTGTCCAATGAATCTAGCCCGCTGCCTAACTTTAGGTTCGTGGCTTATGTGACGCCCTCTCCTCCGCAGGAACCGCATGGAGGATCGAATCCGGACGTAGCTAGTCCTTAAGATAGAAGAAGGTCGCCGATTGTTCCTCTACAACAACAACGCGGTGGGTAACCTGGGGAGAGTTAATCTCTCTCAGATCGGGTTTAGGCCCAATCTGATCATAGTCTATAGCGACTCCTAGGGCGGCGATGCGATCCAAGAGCTCATTTAAGGAAGAGAGCTCCATCGGATCTAACTGCTTGGCGAGCTCCGAGTTAATGTGAAGATTGCTTTCGATGACCCGAGAAGTCATCATCGCGCGCGCTGCCAACATGCGGTCATAAGAAAACCGCTTAGCCGGAGAGTTTGGCCGACAGCCAAAGCTTCTTTAGCAACAATGCCGCCTTTAAAGACGGATGAGGCATCCTTCCGACGGCGCACGACACGAGGAACTCTCAATGAAAGCATCAATGTCGGTGTCAAACCGCGGATCTCGGTAGGGGGTCCCGAATGTGCGCCTAGGTGGATGGTAACAGGAGACAAGGGACACAATGTTTTTACCTGTGCTCGGCCCTCTCGATGGAGGTAAAACCCTACTCCTCGCTTGATTAATATTGATCATATGGGTAGTACAAGAGTAGATCTACCACGAGATCGTGAGAGGCTAAACCCTAGAAGCTAGCCTATGGTATGATTGTTGTTCGTCCTCACGGACTAAAACCCTCCGGTTTATATAGGCACCAAGAGGGTTATGGTTACACGTAGTCGGTTACAATGGTAGGAGATCTACATATCCGTATCGCCAAGCTTGCCTTCCACGCCAAGGAAAGTCCCATCCGGACACGGACGAAGTCTTGAATCTTGTATCTTCATAGTCCAGAGTCCGCCAAAGGTCATAGTCCGCTATCCAGACACCCCTAATCCGGGACTCCTTAGCACCCCTAGCGGCACGCCAATGTCGGATTTCGGTTCGCAAAACCTCAAGGTTCAACACTGGGCGCACAAAGATCTCTCCTCCCTAGCTCACACGCTCGCCATGATCTCAAAGCTCTGCACGTCGAACCCGAAGAACAAGGGACACAGGGTTTATACTGGTTCGGGCCACCGATGTGGTGTAATACCCTACTCCAGTGTGGTGTGGTGGATTGCCTCGTAGTCTAAGGATGAACAAGTACAAGGGAAGAACAGCCTCCTGAGGAGAGGTGTTCTTGGGCTCAGTGAGCTTTTGTGGTTGAGGATGATCTGAATGCTCTCATATTAGTTGCCTCCTACTGTGGTGGCTAGTCCTATTTATAGAGGCACTGGTCCTCTTCCCAAATGTAGGCGGGAAGGGATCCAACAATGGCCAAATTTAAAGGGGACAACTAGTACAAGTTATCCTGACTAAAGGTGGTCTTCGCCTGCCAAAGGCTCTGGTGGTGACGCCATCTTGGGATCCACGATGACCCCCATCCTGTCGTCCTGCTGGTCTTGGTCTTGTTGCACTAATATGGAAACCTTAGCCTGATGCATCGGGACTCCTCGCCTATTCTTGCCTCTTTAGCACCAAAGAGGAAATGAGTACACTACGCGTGCTGGCGACCGCCTGGCCTTGGTCATCATGCTTGCATCACAGGAACCTCATGAGGTGCCCCTTGCCTTGATCTCTCCGCCCCTCGCGAGCCAGCCTGGTGAGGTCACCCCCGAGGAGGTCTTGCATCGTCCGCCTCACGAGGCTTGGCCCCTCGTGAGGGTCTTGAGTGTTTGCTGACGAAGATGGGCCGAACAGGGCCGCTGGTGGAGCCACACCGTGGGCCGCAGGCAGGCAAGTCTTGGGACCCCCGTTCCCAAAACACACACAGTTGGGTCCCAGCTAGTAGGGGGTATTCATTTTTTTTGTGCGTAATAAAGGAGGTACTTCCTTGTGTGCGAAGATATAGCTGGTGGGTTCGACCTGTCAATGGGGGGCGGGGGGGCGTTATTTTCATGAAATACAGAGGCCCTCCCACATGTCAGGTGGAGGAATCATTATTTTGCGCGTAATAAGGAGGCATTTACTTGTGTGCGGCCGTGGAACCAGCTGTCAGCCTCTCCATGTACAGTCCACGTCCAATGGATGTTGTTCGTTGACCACGTTCACCACGGCATGCCGAGAGCACCAGGGCGGTGGATGACGACGAGGCCTAGGAAGGGAACGACACGGAGCCGGGGAAGACTCGGCAGTGGTTGTCCAGCAGGGCATAGAAAATCAAGTAGGCCTACATTGGTTATTCTGCAAAAAACAAAATAGCTGGGCTAGCCATTTTCAGAAAGGAAAAGAACAACTTGGGCTGGTCATGTGCTAAACATATGAAATAATAGCCTGGGCTAGACGGGCCACAGCTCGCGAACAACCCAGTTGATACCCTTCTCCGTCCCGAAAAATCAAAATTACTGCGCGCGCTGCTGGGTCCCTACTGTCATCCTCACCATTTACAGTCATATCCTTATTCCTCTCAGTTGTTGACCATGTTGACAACACCAGAGGGCGCCGCCGTGGCGAGCGAACCAAGGCGGAGGACGATGGTGAGGCCTCGGACGGGAACGAACAGGAGCCGGGGAAGATGCGCAGAGTTTTAGGGTGCGATGTGGCCATGATGCGTGCGCGGCAGCACAGCCAGCCATGGGAGGCGGGAGCAGACGGTCCCGCCGGTGCTGGTTTGGCTTTGGCGACTGGAGGAAGAAGAGACTAAAGAAACACGACAGACGTTGAATGTCAATCCAACGGTCAAGGTTGGCACAATCATTTGTTGATTAAGCTGACACTAAGTAGCGTACTTTTTTATATATAGGAATAAAAGAAAAACTGGGCTTGTTTTCCTGATAACATTCCAGAAACTGCGAGCGTTTGATATTGCGTCGCAACTAAAACTGCGTGGAAAATGCATTCGTCTGTCGTCCTCCTCCCACGGAACGTTCGCCGCATAAGTGACTAGCACCCTTGGTTTTCAACCTAGAGGTCTTGGGTTCGAGTCTCAGGAACTCTCAGTTTTGTCCTCCTTCCTTCCTTGCAAAAAAAAGAAAGAAAATAAAAGACTTGAGAAGGCGTATAGAACAAGCTAGTGTACCAGTAAAGAGACATTGTTGAGTTTTAGAAAAAAGATAGACGTGCTCCTGTAGTTGGTTCGAATCCAAACCTAGACTATGATTATATATAGTGCTATGCTACTCTGCAAGTAATGAAACTGACATATCCAATGTTCGCTTCTCCTCTTCTCTACTTACTCGCTTAGCATCGAAGCTCCGCAGCAGAACCATGTCCGCTGGTTGCTCGTCCACCGCTCTTCAGCAGTAACAACCAGATATGCGCCAAGTCGCCACCCGCATTCATCGCATGTGGGTCTCATCACACTTCGCCAAGACACGCCTCGCAGCCGGTTGCTCATCGCAACCCGCTGCCGTTGGTGTGGTCCCACTGCTGCAAATCACGCAGAGTCATCTGTCGCGTCTCAACCACAATCCTTAACCCTGACCGAGTCTTCTATAAATGCTCGAATCATGGGGTAATAATATGTTCAAGTGTTGTTCTGCTGCTTTCAGTTTCTGATTTTTTAATAGTTTGATTCATGATCTTCCAATTTGATTCGTGCAGAAAAGGGAAGATTCGTGTGATTTGTATTTCTAGAAAGTTGCTGATGTGGGGGAATGCAATTACGCTGATTATTTGGTTAGCCGAGGAATCCCAATACCAGCAGGTTGGGGTGTTGGACAAGTAATCAAGGAACGGCGAAGAGGAAGATGCGAGCGGAAGGTTAAAGATGCAGTCCTCCGATCATGGCTAAGCAACAGCTGTTGAACAGCCTTGACAAAGAATGAGGAGATGAAAGAGCTTGTGAAGATAATGGGCAAAATCGATGTGCTCTGTAGGATGATTGTCTCTTTATTTGCAGTGTATGTAGCACTCGTGATGTATTCAGTGGCTATGACATGAGCACTTTGCTGAAACTGGTAATGAACGAAACCTGTGTAGCAGGCTGGGCGTAGTGTTGTGAACATCTAATGATTTCTATTAACAAAAATCGGGGGGTATCCCCTTTTGCTCATAAATAACTAAATAGTAGAGGCCCATTTGGTAATAAATAAATAAATTAGCAGAGGCCCTGTCGGGTCAGCTTTGTTCCCATTCGAAGACGTCGAGAAAATTGTAGTCCAACAGCAAACTATGTCATCAAATTCAAATTTCACAGCCAAATATGAGTACAACTAAACAACAATATCATCATGTTTTAGTCGTCATACAATCACCAAACACAAATGAACATACATAACAAGTGATGTTCTCACAGAAAAACACTAAACAACACGTTCATCAGGTTTCAGTTGTCATAGCAAACACAATTTCACATAGTAGATAAAAATGACTTCTGACAGGCAAATACGACAAAAGCAATCTAATCATCATCCGCAGTAGCAGCGTCAACATCTTCGCCATGTGTATCAGTCTGAATCGTAATTCCCCAGAGTGTCATCTTCTTCTTCATCCTCAATGTCCTTGAATGTTGGCTTCTTCTTAATCAACTCTTGTATGTCCACAGCACGACAGGCAATCTTTTCGCCAGCATCATTGACGTGATGGTTCTCAAAGATATTAGGAACATCTGTGGAATCTTGTACATCAGGAGCAGTGTAAGCATCATTTTTTGTGCAACTTCATTAAACGAATTCCTCTGATCAAACCTTTGCAATCCTCTCCAGTCATCGCCACATGCAAATGTTTCTTCCAAGAAAAATATATGCATTACTTGATTTGCCAAAATAAAAGGCTCGTTGGTCTGGTACGCCGCCTTGACATTGATGGATTTGAAATAATCATCAGCTCTGGGTTTTGCGATCCTGGAAAACAGGCTATACCAACGACAACACAACAGAACCACACACCGATGATCCTCGAAATTGGAGATATACTGCAACTGAAGAATGCCTGTTATGTTAGCATACATTTCAGTTGTCTCTCTATCGTACGTATCCGTGCTCATGATGGCACTGTTTTATTTTCCTGCCTTCGTCGCGTGCAAGGGTGTTGTAGCGCACATCTCCAACAATGCAAGATTCATAATGTCTTACACGAGTATCAAGACCCGTTGCTAGTGCGTAAAGGGCATCATCAACTGCCTGCCCATCCTCCCGCATCTTCTTAACCTATGGTTAGCAAATATACAAGCTGATCATCTTATGTACTCAATATATTAAAAAACTGATAGTGCAATTCAAAAGCTTACATGGCTCTTGAACCATTTCGCAAATCCTACCATAACCAGTTTGTCAATGTTTCTTGGATTTTGCGACAGTAACTCCTTGTTGTAGATGTTGCACAACATAGTGATCGTGTCAAACATCTAAATATATAAGAATGTGCTGCAAGTTTAGTAGATTGTGATGTATAAGCTGCAGTACTTAGCACTTACTTGATATAAGGTAGTATCTCAGGATAGTTATTCAACACATACCAAACCATTTTGTCCAAATCTTTAGGTTTGTCCTCTTGTCGACTCTTCCCTATAACTCGAACATAATAATCGAAAACATTGAGCCCGGGATTGTCTTCACCCACCTCTTTGCTAAGTTGATCAGCTGTTTCAATGTATTTTGAGCAGAATGTCAATGCTTTTTTAGCAATGTAGGCCTCTGCAATGGAACCCTCGGGTCTAGCTTTCTTCCTAACATAGCCCTTGAAAGTGCCTATCCGCCTTTCAATAGGCTACATCCAGCCATACTGTACTGGACCTCTAAGTAGTGCCTCATCAGGTAGATGAACAGCTGATACGTCTCCAACGTATCTATAATTTTTTATTGTTCCATGCTATTATATTATCTGTTTTGGATGTTTAAAGGGCTTTATTATGCACTTCTATATTATTTTTGGGACTAACCTACTAACCCAAGGCCCAGTGCAAATTACTGTTTTTTTTTTCCTATTTCAGTGTTTCGCAAAAAAGGAATATCAAACGGAATCCAAAGGGAATGAAACCTTCGGGAGCATGATTTTTGGAACAAACGTGATCGAGATGACTTGGAGTGGACGTCAAGAAACAAACGAGGAGGCCACGATGCAGGGAGGCACGCCTGCCCCCTGGGGGCGCCCCCACCCTCATGGGCCCCTCGTAGCTCCACCGACCTACTTCTTCCTCCTATATATATCCACATACCCCGGAAACATCCGAGAGCACCATGAAACCCTATTTCCACCGCCGCAACCTTCTGTACCTGTGAGATCCCATCTTGGGGCCTTTTCCGGCGCTCCGCCGGAGGGGGAATCGATCACGGAGGGCTTCTACATCAACACCATAGCCTCTCCGATGATGTGTGAGTAGTTTACCTCAGACCTTTGGGTCCATAGTTATTAGCTAGATGGCTTCTTCTCTCTCTTTGGATCTCAATACAAAGTTCTCCTCGATCTTCTTGGAGATCTATTCGATGTAACTCTTTTTGTGGTGTGTTTGTCGAGATCCGATGAATTGTGGGTTTATGATCAAGATTATCTATGAACAATATTTGAATCTCCTCTGAATTCTTTTATGTATGATTGGTTATCTTTGCAAGTCTCTTTGAATTATCAGTTTGGTTTGGCCTACTAGATTGATCTTTCTTGCAATGGGAAAGTGCTTAGCTTTGGGTTCAATCATGCGGTGCTCGATCCCAGTGACAGAAGGGGAAACGACACGTATTGTATTGTTGCCATCGAGGATAAAAAGATGGGGTTTATATCATATTGCTTGAGTTTATCCCTCTACATCATGTCATCTTGCCTAATGCGTTACTCTGTTCTTATGAACTTAATACTCTAGATGCATGCTGGATAGCGGTCGATGTGTGGAGTAATAGTAGTAGATGCAGGCAGGAGTCGGTCTACTTGTTGCGTACGTGATGCCTATATACATGATCATGCCTAGATATTCTCATAACTATGCACTATTCTATCAATTGCTCGACAGTAATTTGTTCACCCACCGTAATATTTATGCTATCTTGAGAGAAGCCACTAGTGAAACCTATGGCCCCTGGGTCTATTTTCCATCATATTAATCTCCCAACAACTAGCGATTTCTGGCGCCGTTTATTTTGCAATCTTTACTTTTCAATCTATACAACAAAAATACCAAAAATATTTATCTTATTATCTCTATCAGATCTCACTTTTGCAAGTGGTCATGAAGGGATTGACAACCCCTTTATCGCGTTGGTTGCAAGGTTCTTATTTGTTTGTGTAGGTACGAGGGACTTGCATGTGGCCTCCTACTGGATTGATACCTTGGTTCTCAAAAACTGAGGGAAATACTTACGCTACTTTGCTGCGTCACCCTTTCCTCTTCAAGGGAAAACCAACGCATGCTCAAGAGGTAGCAAGAAGGATTTCTGGCGCCGTTGTCGGGGAGTCTACGCACAAGTCAAGACATACCAAGTACCCATCACAAACTCTTATCCCTTGCATTACATTATTTGCCATTTGCCTCTCGTTTTCTTCTCCCCCACTTCACCCTTGCCGTTTTATTCGCCCTTCTTTTGTTTGTCTTTTTGTTTGCCTTTAGGTCTTACTTGGCTCGTTTTATCGTTTGGTTGGAATAATTGTTTATTTATTGCTAAACAGAGAACCTAAGATCTATGGATCCTCATCCGCTTGCTAATCTTTTTAAGAGATCCAATTATGATGAACCAATTGCTAGTGAGTTTTGCGCACTAGATTATCTTTATGAAGTTTTGCTTGAAATCCGTGAATCTGAAAATTGTGATGAAGTGATTCACGATAGATATTTGAATAAAAAGCATGATTGCAATGATGTTATTATAAACTCTATTAATGTCAATTGTGTTAATGATATGCAAAACCCTAAGCTTGGGGATGCTAAGTTTGCTATGTCTACTACTTGTTGTAATGATCATGATTGGGCTGATTCTTCTTATGATCTTGAAAATGTATTTAAGCCCCATGATGAATATGAGATTGATAATAATGTTTGCAATACTATTGAAAGTGGGTTTGGAAGAGTGTCAACTTTAGATCCCACATATTTGGATTTTGATCAATCTTATGAAGTTTTTGATAAAAGTGGGTTTGGAGAGGTCATGACTTTAGTTTATAATATTCCCACTATTTTGGAAGAGTGTCAACTTTGCATGCATGTGGATCATCTAGAGACTATGTTATGTGATAGCTATATTTTTGAATTTTAATATGATCTTACATGTAATTATTACGAGAGAGGAGAATATGGTTGTGGAAATTTTCGTGTTACTAAATTACCTCTCTTCATGTTGAGATTGCTATCGTCACTTTCTTCTTCCTTGCATATGCTAGTTTTTGCTTGCCTTGCAAATTTGTTTGCTTATAATATTCCTATGCATAGGAAGTATGTTAGACTTAGATGTGTTTATCACATGTTTCATGATGCTTTCTTTGCGCTTCAATTTTTGTCTTTCATGTCAGCAGCATTAAAATTATCAATGCCTAGCTAAAAGGCTTTAAAGAAAAGCGCTTGTTGGGAGACAACCCAATATTTTTCCTAGCTGTTATTCAATAAATAATTGATCTAGCCTCTGGTTATATGTGGTTTTATGTTTTAATTAGTGTTTGTGCCAAGTAAAACCTATAGGATCTTCTTGCATGATAGTTATTTGATCTTGCTGAAAAAAGTCAGAAACTTTATTCTCACGAAAACAATTGTTAAAAATCACCACAACGTGATAAAATAATGATTCCAATGTCAGTAGATCAGTAAAAAAATTATCTAGGTCTTCCTATTTTGGTAGAATTTTTGAGTTACAGAAAGTTTGCGTTTGATACAGATTACTACAGACTGTTCTGTTTTTGACAGATTCTGTTTTTCGTGTGTTGTTTGCTTATTTTGATGAATCTATGGATAGTATCAGAGTTTATGAACCATAGAGAAGTTGGAATACAGTAGGTTTAACACCAATATAAATAAAGAATGAGTTCATTACAGTAACTTAAAGTGGTTGTTTGTTTTCTTTCGCTAACGGAGCTCATGATATTTTATGTTGAGTTTCGTGTTGAGAAGTCAAGTTTTTGGGTAAAGATTTGATGGATTATGGAACAAGGAGTGGCAAGAGCCTAAGCTTTGGGATGCCCAAGGCACCCCAAGGTAAAATCCAAGTACAACCAAAAGCCTAATCTTGGGTATTCCCCGGAAGGCATCCCCTCTTTCGTCTTCGTCCATCGGTACCTTTACTTGATGTTATATTTTTATTCACCACATGATATGTGTTTTGCTTGGAGCGTCTTGTATGATTTGAGTCTTTAATTTTTAGTTCACCACAATCATCCTTGCTGTACACACCTTCTGGGAGAGACACACATGATTCGTAATTTATTAGAATACTCTATGTGCTTCACTTATATCTTTTGAGCTAGATAAATTTTGCTCTAGTGCTTCACTTATATCTTTTAGAGCACGGTGGTGGTTTTATTTTATAGAAATTATTGATCTCTCATGCTTCACTTATATTATTTTGAGAGTCCTTTAGAAAATCATGGTAATTTGCTTTGGCTATAAAATTAGTCCTAATATGATAGGCATCCAAGATGGATATAATAAAAACTTTCATATAAGTGCATTGAATCTAAGAGAAGTTTGATACTTGATGATTGTTTTGAGATATGGAGATAGTAATATTAAAGTTGTGCTAGTTGAGTAGTTGTGAATTTGAGAAATACTTGTGTTGAAGTTTGCAAGTCCTGTAGCATGCACGTATGGTAAACATTGTGTAACAAATTTGAAACATGAGGTGTTCTTTGATTGTCATCCTTATGAGTGGTGGTCGGGGACGAGCGATGGTCTTTTCCTACCAATCTATCCCCCTAGGAGCATGGGCGTAGTGTTTGGTTTTTGATGACTTGTAGATTTTTGCAATAAGTATATGAGTTCTTTATGACTAATGTTGAGTCCATGGATTATACGCACTCTCACCTTTCCATCATTGCTAGCCTCTTGCATGCTGCATTGCCCTTTCTCACCTTGAGAGTTGGTGCAAACTTCGCCGGTGCATCCAAACCCCGTGATATGATATGCTCTATAACACATAAACCTCCTTATATCTTCCTCAAAACAGCCACCATACCTACCAATTATGGCATTTTCATAGCCATTCCGAGATATATTGCCATGCAACTTTCCACCGTTCCATTTATTATGACATGCTTCATCATTGTTATATTGCCTTGCATGATCATGTAGTTGACATCGTATTTGTGGCAAAGCCACCATGCATATTATTTCATACCTGTCACTCTTGATTCATTGCCCATTCCGATAAACCGCTGGCGGCACTCATATAGAGTCATATTTTGTTCTAGTATCGAGTTGTAATCATTGAGTTGTAAATAAATAGAAGTGTGATGATCATCATTAATAGAGCATTGTCCCAAAAAAAGAAAAAGGCCAAATAAAAAAAGGAAAGGCCCAAAAAAGAAAAAAAGAAAAAAAAAGAAATAAAAAGGGGCAATGCTACTATCCTTTTTCCACACTTGTGCTTCAAAGTAGCACCATGATCTTTATGATAGAGAGTCTCTTGTTTTGTCACTTTCAAATACTAGTGGGAATTTTCATTATAGAACTTGGCTTGTATATTCCAACAATGGGCTTCCTCAAATGCCCTAGGTCTTCTTGAGCAAGCAAGTTGGATGCACACCTGTCGGTGTCAAAACCGGCGGATCTCGGGTAGGGGGTCCCGAACTGTGCGTCTAGGTGGATGGTAACAGGAGACAAGGGACACGATGTTTTTACCCAGGTTCGGGCCCTCTCGATGGAGGTAAAACCCTACTCCTGCTTGATTAATATTGATGATATGGGTAGTACAAGAGTAGATCTACCACGAGATCAGAGAGGCTAAACCCTAGAAGCTAGCCTATGGTATGATTGTTGTTCGTCCTATGGACTAAAACCCTCCGGTTTATATAGACACCGGAGAGGGCTAGGGTTACACAGAGTCGGTTACAATGGGAGGAGATCTACATATCCGTATCGCCAAGCTTGCCTTCCACGCCATGGAAAGTCCCATCTGGACATGGGACGAAATCTTCAATCTTTTATCTTCATAGTCCAGGAGTCCGGCCAAAGGTCATAGTCCGGCCATCCGGACACCCCCTAATCCAGGACTCCCTTAGTAGCCCCCGAACCAGGCTTCAATGACAGTGAGTCCGGCACGCAGATTGTCTTCGGCATTGCAAGGCGGGTTCTTCTCCAAATTCCGTGTACCTGTTGAATAGTGTCCGGCTCCTTGTGAATATTGCGCTCCTAGGCTTCCGCGCCCAATAATGGCCATCTTCCACATGTCAAACGAATGCGAAAAGCCAGGGCGTTTTACATTTACCCCCCTAGCTGCACAAATGAGTTGTCTATTAAAGATACGAGGATTTAGATCCAAATCAAACCACCTTCCCTTCGCGAGCTTTCATCAGAGCACACCCGACAGAGATCCATTCCATCATGGCCGGTCGTCGTAGCTCCTCCTCTCGCCCTCCCAGTCAACCTGGAGATTGGAAGAGATGTTCCATCTCGCACAGTGAGCTAGTGGCGCTCCAAGCCAAGGGATTCCTTCCCCCAGCCTACATGGTCCCGGTTCGAGCCGGACTTGCCACCTATAATGGAGGAGAGCAAGCGGAGAGCGTCCCTAATCCCTCAAAAGGAGAGCGGGTATGCCTTATCCCTTATTTGATAAGAGGGCTCGGATTTCCAATTCATCCGTTTCTCCGGGGGCTCCTAGAGTTCTATGGCCTCCAGCCGCACAACCTTACGCCAGCCTCCATATTGCATATCGCGGGCTTCGTAGCCCTTTGCGAGCTATTCTTGGGCTGTGAGGCTCATTTCGCGTTGTGGAAGAAGTTGTTATTCCTCGTACCCCATTCTCAGGAGGGGTTGATATATCAAGTGGGCAGAGCCGAACTATGGCGCATCGCCGGGACCGGATATCTATCCGGAACCCCAAAGAAGGTGTCCGAAGACTGGCCTTCGGAATGGTTTTATATAGACGATGTCCCCCTGCCGGACCCTATTCGGATCGGCCTCCCTGAGTTCGATAATGCTCCTTTGAAGAAGCGCCTAAGCTGGCCTCCATGGAGCCCTCAGAAGGAAAATGACAAGGACGTCTTTTACCTGATGAGCCGGATAAGATTGTTAGCTCATTGCGGACTGGCCATGATCGAGGTCATGGCCACATGTATTATGCGGGGGGTGCAACCACTTCAGTATAGAGGCCACCCCATGTGGGATTTCAAAGGGGAGGATGATGCCACCCGCTGCTGCCGTAAGGGGCCGGGATCGGTTGCTGCTCTGACGAAGATCTTGTCCTCATTGTACAAGGGAGAAGAGGAGGAATTTCTCCATGTCAATCCACAGGGCGGATTTTCTATGTACAATCCCCCAAACTGGGTAAGCGGACACTTCTTTTTGCCCATCTGTTCCATATTCCCGTGGTTAAGTATCTCATCTTGTGATTTCGATGCAGGAATTGCGCCGGGCCATAAAGGATATAAACAGCCCTCCTCCACAACCCGAGGATCCGGAACGGTCCCTCGATCCGGCCTCCCAAGAGGATCTGGACATATCCGTGGAGCTGATCGATGGTGTATTTTACCAACTGAGCATAGACAATGCCTTGGTGGCTATTACAGCCGATTATCCTGGACTGCTCCCCGCCTCACAAGTAACCGAGACCGAAGTCCCGATACTTCGAAGATGATCCGTCTGTGCTTATTTTTTATCACCGTATACCAATGGTGTTTCGCAGGGGAGGATCTCGAGGCGGAATGCCGAGCCTGCGGCGACTAGCCAACAAGGGACCGCGAGGGTGGGCAGGCTAAAGAGACACGCAGTCCGGGTCGAGGCACCAGCGCAGCAGTAAGGCGCGCCGCCTTATTCCAAGGTATTATTCTTGTGATGCATACTAACGCCCATGCTCTTTTTAGGAAAAAGAGGGCTCGCCGGACTATATCCGGAGAGGTTGCCAATCGCACCTGCACCAGCCAGGCTCCAAAGCCCGGTCCAGAAGCAGAGGCGAACACGAGGCGTGTGTCGGACGCTCCTCCGACAGAGGATGCAGATAGACTGTCCGCCACCAATTCCGAGGTGGAGAGTGCCATGAATCACAGGCGCTGCCGGACAGTTCTTCGCAACACTTGTTTCTCCCAAGAGGCATTTGATGCCTTCAATTTGGGAGATGCGTACCTCCGTGCCACTCAAAATGGTCTAGCCAGAGACACGGAGCAGTATGTGAAAGACACACGGGTGAGAAAATTTCATGGTTATATATGTCAGTAGCCCCCGAGACTTGAAACAGTTAGAATAACTGATTTAAGGATCATTTGTTATGCAGGATCTTATAGAAAAGACTACCCAACTGTCCCAGGAGCTGGAAGAGTGCAAAGCCCAACTTTAGGCCGCACTAGCCGCGGCAGGGGAGGCCAAGGAGACCCCCTCTGGTAATATATGCTGCGAAAGATAAGTATGTTGTGAAGTGCGGCATGTGTGCAAATCTGACAATAACATTGCAGATGGCGCCGGAGTAGATCCGGACAAGCAACAACTCTTGCGCCAGTTAAAGGCCGGCGAGACCATGCTTACGAAGGTGAGGCAGGAGAAGAATAATCTCCAAGATGCCAACACCCAGCTGGGCAAGGAACTAAAGGATGTTCGTGCCCAACTGTCGGACTCCGTTAAGGAGAATCGGCGGCTTCGACGCGGCATGTTTAGTAAGTGCTTGAACGAACTTTGAAAAAGAGTTCGACGAGGAAGTAAACTAATAGAGTTATGTCTGTAGGTATGCTCACAGGTCGTCCTGCAGAGGAAATGCCCGGTTCTACGGGTGACCTTCTTCCCGAGCTCTTACAACTGCACAAACGAGTTCAACAGGTGATGAAAGGCGTCGCCCAGGCCTTGTGGCCATCTGTCTCCATGCCCGAAGGCCTTGGAGATCTTGCAGAGAGGCTTAAGGGAGCACGGCGGCACTTCTGATTATGGAAGATATCGGCCTGCCGTCAAGGCGCCAGGGAGGCATGGGCCATGGTGAAGACGCGGTACAGGAAGGCTGACCCAAACCACATGGCCGAGGTCGGACCTGTGGGGCCCGATGGGAAGAAGATCTCTGTGAGCTTAGTGTACGGCCAGGTAGAGTTGTCCGCCAAATATTCCCAACAGGACTGTAAACTAGACAGTCTGTTGGATGGTATTGAAGAGGAATATACCCAGTCAAATTGACTATGTAATTTAAGATGACATGTAAAAATGCCTTCTAGCCGGATTGTAGATCGTTTGTCATGGCGGACCTTTTCGCTTCAACCTCGGGACCCGATAGTCCGGAGTGTGTCCGAATACCCTCTCGGTTATGTAAGAACCGGGCATGCGTGGAGACCAAAGCGTAGGGGTCATTAGTGCTTGAACAGCATAAGTGCCCAACTAGTTATGTTATATTACATGGTTAGTAAGAAACATCTTCCAGGAGAATAGTTCCGTTAGGGGTTCCTTTCCGGGAGGCATGCCCTAAAGTGCATGTCCTGGACTACTAAAAAGCAGAAAAAGCATCCGGGGCGGATAAATAAACAAGTGAGAAATCATCTTTAGTTCACCGACCGAATATTCCCTTAAGAACGCTAGCTTTGGCTTCACCCACCGAGGTACACATCCGCCGACCGCAGTAATAATCGCAGAGGTGTTCCTTTACCGCCTAGCCAAACAATCGGGAACGCAGGGTAAGCACAGGAGCCAGGCAACCCAGCTTGGCCAAAACTTAAGTCATATCGATGCATATAATGGTGAATAAAAGGTACATGCGGAAGTGTGACACATGTGTTGGGCATGAAGCCCGTATAAATAAGCTTCTGTTAAAGAAGCCCCCATGTATAATGAGCGCGGATAGCGCATCAATTGTGTGCGAACATGGCGCGAACGAGCCCTTAAAGGTTGTAAGAGAAAAGGAGGGAGAAGGAGAGAAATAAAAGACAGCTAATGTGTTAAAAATAAACAGAGGAAGGAGACGAACACAGAGTCCGGCGCTAGGCGTAGAATCTTCGGAGACGGGCTGTGTTCCATGGGTTCGGCTAGAGTCAGTTATCCGATGCATCTCGCAGACGGTACCCTCCACAGTCAGGACTTGGTCAATAATAAAGGGACCTTCCCATTTGGGCTTGAGTTTGTCCTTTTTCTTGTCAGGCAGGTGTAGAACTAACTCACCAACATTGTAAGTTTTGGCCCGTACTTCTCTGCTTTGGTATCTTCGAGTCTGCTGTTGATAAAATGCGGAACGGGCTTTTGCCACGTCACGCTCCTCCTCCAAGGAGTCCAAACTGTACTGCCGATCGAGTTCGGCTTCTCTTTCTCCGTACATGCGCACGTGCGGTGAGTCATGAATTATGTCGCAGGCGTAACCGCCTCGCCAGATACCATAAAGAATGGTGTGTATCCGGTGGTGCGATTCAGCGTGGTCCGCAGCCCCCAGAGCACGGAGTCGAGCTCCTCTACCCAGTGCGTGTTAGATTCCTCGAGGGACCGCACTAATCTAGGTTTGATGCCGCTCATGATTAGACCATTTGCTCGCTCGACTTGACCGTTAGTTTGTGGGTGATAGACTGAAGCATAGTCGAGCTTGATGCCCATGTTTTTGCACCAGAGTTTGACCTCGTCGGCCATAAAGTTTGTGCCGTTATCAGTGATGATGCTGTGGGGGACGCCGAAACGGTGTACTACCCCTGATATGAAGTCTATCACCAGTCCGGATTCGGCCGTCTTAACAGGCTTGGCCTCTATCCATTTGGTGAATTTATCCACCATGACTAGTAGGTATTTTTGCTTGTGGGTTCCTCCTTTAAGGGGTCCAACCATGTCAAGCCCCCAGACCGCGAAGGGCCAGGTGATGGGTATAGTTTGGAGGGCGGTGGGTGGCATATGGCTTTGGTTAGCAAAGAGCTGGCAACCGACGCATCGTTGGACTAAGTCCTAAGCATCTGCCCGGGCCGTCGGCCAATAAAATCATGTATGGAAGGCCTTGCTTACAAGGGCCCGGGCTGCGGCGTGGTGCCCGCCGAGTCCGGCATGAATTTCAGCCAAAAGATTCCGCCCTTCCTCTTCGGAGATACACCTTTGAAGGACTCCGGTGGTGCTTTTCTTATAAAGCTCTCCCTCATGGACTTTATAGGCTTTAGATCGCCGCACTATGCAGCGTGCCTCGTTTTGGTCCTTGGGAAGTTCTTGCCTGGTTAAGTAGGCTAGGAATGGTTCTGTCCATGGGGCAATGACTGCCATTATTACGTGGGTTGAAGATGTTACTTCGTTGGCAGAGCCTCCTGTTGTGTCAGAATGTTCGGTGTCGGGCAGTGCGGTTGGGTCCGGGCTATTATTTCTGGATTCCCCTTCCCATAATACGGATGGTGAGGGAGTCCCGGATTAGGGGGTGTCCGGATAGCCGGACTATGACCTTTGGCCGGACTCCTGGACTATGAAGATACAAGATTGAAGACTTCGTCCCGTGTCCGGATGGGACTTTCCTTGTCGTGGAAGGCAAGCTTGGCGATACAGATATGTATATTTCCTACCATTGTAACCGACTCTGTGTAACCCTAACCCTATTCGGTGCCTATATAAACCGGAGGGTTTTAGTCCGTAGGACGAACAACAATCATACCATAGGCTAGATTCTAGGGTTTAGCCTCTCTGATCTCGTGGTAGATCTACTCTTGTACTACCCATATCATCAATATTAATCAAGCAGGAGTAGGGTTTTACCTCCATCAAGAGGGCCCGAACCTGGGTAAAAACATTGTGTCCCTTGTCTCTTGTTACCATCCGCCTAGACGCACAGTTCGGGACCCCCTACCCGAGATCCGACGGTTTTGACACCGACATTGGTGCTTTCATTGAGAGTTCCTCTGTGTTGTTGCCGTCAGGAAGGATGCCTATCCCGTCTTTAAAGACGGGACTGTTGCTAAAGAAGCTTTGGCTGTCGGCCAAACTCTCCGGCTAGGTGGTTTTCTTATGACCGCCTGTTCGGCCGCCGCGCCGACGATGACTTCTCGGGTCATCGAAAGCAATCTTCACGTTAACTCGTAGCTCACCGAGCAGTTAGATCCAATGGAGCTCTCTTCCTTAAACGAGCTCTTGGATCGCATCGCCGCCCTGGGAGTCGCTACAGACTATGATCAGATTGGGCTTAAACCCGATCTGAGAGAGATTAACTCTCCCCAGATTACCCACCACGTTTCTATGGTGGAGGAACAATATGGCGACCCTTCTTCTATCTTAAGGACTAGCCACGTCCGGATTCCCAATCCCTCCATGCAGGATTCCCGCGGAGGAGAGGACGTCACTCAAGACCTGAACCTAAAGTCAAGCAACGGGCTAGATTCATTGGACAACATCCAAGAATCCAAGCTTCCAAGTTCGGAAGCTCCTCGGCACTTAAGTTTCAGATTGGGCGCGGTTCCGGATTTAATTCCACCCGCCCACCCAAACATAAGCGACCTATCTCAAATTCGGCAAGAGCCGCAGAAACAGTACACCATTACTGGGCCATATTCCTCCTGGTTATGGACAGGATAAAGGACTGCCGCGAGGAGGACGCAATCTCATCATTCTGCAAAAATTGCACGGACAACGGGATCCTAAACGCTATGTCGCTGTGACATTACACGCTTTGCCGACTTGGCGACCATAGTACGAAAGTACTGTGCGATGAAAAGCGCCTGGAAAACCGAATCAAGATTTTGGGACAATCCGGCCTTGAATACAACCCCAGTCCGAAATAAAAGGGTGCATCATTGCGAGACACCTAGATTAAATACCAAAAAGCAAAAACCCTCTATAGAGCATGGAACCGTACTGGAGGGATGGCTCAATGGACCCTGTAAAATTCATAATACAGAGGGCGCCACTCCAACTCATAGCCTTAGAGCATGATGGATACTACGGCAGGTGGCCAAAAGTGGCGAAGAGCTTCTAGCTCTAGAGCACCAACCCAAGGATACCAGTACGGTATTAAGAGTCTTCGAGACTTTCGCATCAAATAATATGCGGAAACAAACAATCTGTAGCCTCGCCGAAGTCTACCAAGTAGCAACAATAAACCCATGGAGTGACACGGCTATTACCTTTAATGCCAGTGACGAACCTAAATTCGGAACTGCCCGAGCACCAGCCGCATTGGTCCTCAGTATGATAGTGGACGGCTTTCGCCTTACCAAGGTACTCATGGACGGTGGCAGCGGATTGAACCTCATTTATGAGGAAACCCTCCGAAAAATGGAGATAGACTGGAGCCACATTGAGCGAAGCAGCACAACCTGTAGAGGAATAATCCCGACCGAAGCACGTCTGACAGGAAAAATCACACTGGATGTGGTGTTCGGCATGCCGGATAATTACAGGTCCGAGGAAGTCACATTCCAAGTGGCCCTGTTCAGCAGCGGATACCACGCTCTATTAGGGCGAGAGGCATTCACAATTTTTCAAGCTATACCCCATTATGGGTACATGAAGCTCAAAATGCCCGGGCCCAACGGAATCATTACTCTTGCTAGTGACCCGGACATAGCACTCCGCGCCGAAAATAAGACAGCTGCATTGGCCCTTGAGGCACTATCCGAAGCCCTAGCGGCCGAGGAATTCACTGTGCTGCGCTCCATGGTGAATAGGGACGATGTGATACTCGACAAGAGATCCAAATCCACTTCCTTCAAACCAGCGGACGAAATAGTCAAATTCCAATTCCATCCAACGGACCCTACCAAAACGGCCTCCATCGGGGCACAATTAAATCCTGATGTAGACGCCGCACTAAGAGAATTCCTACGCGAAAAATGGGACATTTTTTCCTGGCACCCTTCGGACATGCCAGGAATCCCACGCCGGCTGGCCGAGCACAGCCTAAACATCCTAAAAGGATTCAAGCCAGCCAAACAAGCTCTTCGGCGTTTCTCCGAACCAAAGAGACAGGCCATGGGAGAGGAGCTAGCCAAACTATTGGAGGCTGGATTCATCAGAGACATAAAACATCCGGACTGGCTAGCAAACCTGGTGATGGTACCAAATAAGGACAAATCCTGGCACCTATGCGTCGATTTCAAGGACCTCAACAAGGCTTGCCCAAAGGATCCCTTCCCCCTCCCCCGCATCGATCAAATTATCAACACTACCGCACGACACGATTCATTGTGTTTCCTCGACGCACACTCCGGCTACCACCAAATTAAGATGGCAGAGCCTGACCAAGCCGCAACGGCATTCATCACTCCACACGGCCCATTCTGCTTCAACACAATGCCCTTCGGCTCAAAACGCCAACGCAACATATCAACAAGATGATTCGTATATGTCCGCAAAACAGATCGGCAAAACTTTGGAGGCATACGTAGACGATGTGGTTGACAAAAGCAAGCATGTCGAAACTCTAGTAGACGACTTGAGGCTCACATTCGATAATCTCCGAACATATGACATTAAGCTCAACCCGGAAAAATGCGTTTTCGGCGTACCGGCCGGAAAGCTCTTGGGCTTCATTGTATCCGGTAGAGGATTTGAAGCAAACCCAGCCAAGATCCGAGCTCTGTCACAATTGGATATACCAAAAGACCTCAAACAAATACAAAAATTGACTGGATGCGTGGTGGCTCTAAGCCGCTTTATCTCCCATTTGGGAGAAAAGGCATTACCCCTTTATCGCCTCCTCCGATGCACCGAAAACTTCGAGTGGACGGATGCCGCCACGGCCTGACTCGAAGAAATAAAAGCCATATTGGCAACAAACCCGGTCCTGGCCGCGCCCAACATGGGCGAACCAATGCTATTATACATCGCGGAAACTCATCAAGTTGTAAGCGCGGTGCTCGTTGTCGAACGAGAAACGGATGGACACAAGTTCCCTCTTCAAAAACCAGTTTACTACGTGTCCATTGTCCTAACTCCATGCAAGTCACGGTACCCACATTATCAAAAGATAGCGTACGCGGTGTTTATGGCATCCCGGAAGCTGCGACACTACTTTCAAGAGTTTTCAATAACAGTAGCCTCCGAAGTACCCCTTAACGACATTATAAACAACCGCGACGTGACGGGCCGGATTGCCAAATGGGCCATTGAGCTCCTCCCGTTTGACATAACCTATAAGCCATGGAGAGCTATTAAGTCGCAAGTTCTGGCCGACTTCGTCGCCGAATGGACCGAAGCCGAACTCCCTAAAGAGTACGGCGCATATTCCAACTGGATAATGCACTTCGTGGGCTCCAAAATGTTGGCTGGCTCGAGTCAAGCGCCGCTCGACGCCCCAACCGGAGATATAGTTCAATACGTACTCGAGATAATGTATACGGACTCCAACAACGCAGCGAATCGAGGCCCTTCTACATGGTCTCCGGATGGAAGTCTCCATGGGCATTCAACGCGAGAGGTGCGCGATTCAACCTCGCGATATCAAAAATAAATGGAGACTTTGATGCCAAGGATCCAAAATGGCAGCCTATCGCAATGCAGTCCTAAAATGTCACCGGTTTGAGGGGCTCGAATTTCACCATATAGCCCGGGACAACAACCAGCAGCAGACGTCTTTGCACGCACGGCACAAAGCGCGATGCTGTCCCCACCCCCACCCCAACATCTTCCTAGAGAGGTTGTTCAAGTCATCCGCATTATGGGAGGAGAGTCCGGAAATAACAATCCGGACCCAACCGCACTGCCCCACACCGAACATTCTGACACAGTTGGTGGTTCTACCACCGAAATAACATACTCAGCCCACGTAATAATGGCAGTCATTGCCCCGTGGACAGAACCATTCCTGGCCTACCTAACCAGGCAGGAACTCCCCGGGGACCAAAACGAGGCCCGCTGCATAGTGCGGTGATCTAAAGCCTACAAATTCCATGAGGAAGACCTTTATAAGAAAAGCACAACTGGAGTCCTTCAAAGGTGTATCTCCGAAGAAGAAGGGCGGAATCTTCTGGCTGAAATACATGCGGGACTCGGCGGGCACCACGCCGCAGCCCGGACCCTTGTAGGCAAGGCGTTCCGTAAAGGATTTTATTGGCCGACGGCCCGGACAGATGCTCAGGACTTAGTCCAACGATCCGTCGGATGCCAGCTCTTTGCTAATCAGAGCCACATGCCACCCACCGCCCTCAAAACTATACCCATCACCTGGCCCTTCGCGGTCTGGGGGCTTGACATGGTCGGACCCCTTAAAGGGGGAACCCACAAGCAAAAATACCTACTGGTCATGGTGGATAAATTCACCAAATGGATAGAGGCCAAGCCTGTCAAGACGGCCGAATCTGGACCGATGATAGACTTCATATCAGGGGTCATACACCGTTACGGTGTCCCCACAGCATCATCACTGATAACGGCACGAGCTTTACGGCCGACGAGGTCAAACTCTGGTGCAAAAGCATGGGCATTAAGCTCGACTACGCCTCAGTCTATCACCCTCAAACTAACGGTCAAGTTGAGCGAGCAAATGGTCTAATTATGAGCGGCATCAAACCCAGATTAGTGCGGTCCCTCAAGGAATCTAACACGCACTGGGTAGAGGAGCTCGACTCCGTACTCTGGGGGCTGCAGACCACTCCGAATCGCACGACCGGATTCACACCATTCTTTATGGTATACGGCGCAGAGGCAGTTCTGCCCTGCGACATAATTCATGACTCACCTCGCGTGCGCATGTACGAAGAAAGAGAAGCCGAGCTCGATCGGTAGGACAGTTTGGACGCCTTGGAGGAGGAGCGTGACGTACCAAAAGCCCGTTCCGCATTCTATCAACAACAGGCTCGAAGATATCAAAGCAGAGAAGTACGGGCCAAAACTTACAACGTTGGCGAGCTAGTTCTACGCCTGCCGGACAACAAAAAGGACAAAGTAAAGCCCAAATGGGAAGGTCCCTTTATCATCGACCAAGTCCTGACCGGTAGAGCGTACCGTCTGCGAGATGCATCGGATAACCGACTCGAGCCGAACCCATGGAACGCAGCACGTCTCCGAAGATTCTACGCCTAGCGCCGGATTCTGAGTTTGTCTCCTTCCTCTGTCCATATTTTACATTTTAACTGTCTCCTGTTTTTCTCCTTCTCCCTCCTTTTTTCATTCAAGCCTTGGAAGGCTCGTTAGCGCATTGTTCGCACACCCTTGACGCGCTATCCGCGCTCATTGTACCTGGGGGCTTCTTTCATAGAAGCTTAATTATAAGGGCTTCATGCCCAATACATGTGTCACACTTCCGCATGTACCTTTTATTCGCCATTATATGCATCGATATGACTTAAGTTTTGGCCAAGCTGGGTTGCCTGGCTCCTGTGCTTACCCCTACGTTCCCGATTGTTCGGCTAGGTGGTAAAGGAGCACCTCTGCGATTATTACGCCGGTCAGCCGGATGTGTACCTCGACCGGGTGAAGCCGAAAGCTAGCGTTTAAGAGAATATTCGGTCGAGAACTAAAAGAAGATTTCTTACCTATTTATTTATCTGCCCCCAGATGTTTTTCTCTTTTTCGCAGTCCGACATGCACTTTAGGGCATGCCTCCTGTGGAAAGGAACCCCTAACGGAACTATTCTCCCTGGAAGATGTTTCTTACTAACCATGTAATATAACATAACTAGTTGGGCACTTGTCTGATAAAGCACTAATGACCCCTACGCCTGGTCTCCATGCATGCCCTGGTTTTTATATAACCGTGAGGGTATTCGGACACACTCCGGACTATCGGGTCCTGAGGTTGAAGCGAAAAGGTCCGCTAAGACAAACGATCTACAATCCGGCTAGAATGCATTTTACATGTCACTTAAAATTACATAGTCAATTTGACAGATTGTATTCCTCTTCTATACCATCTAACAGGCTGTCTAGTTTACAGTCCTTCTAGTAATACTTTGCGGCCAATTCCACCTGGTCGTACACTAAGCTCACAGGGATCTCCTTCCCATCTGGCCCCATGGGTCCGACCTCGGCCATGTGGTTTGGGTCAGCCTTCGTGTACCGCGTCTTCACCATGGCCCAGGCCTCCCTGGCGCCTTGACGGCAGGCCGATATATTCCATAACCGGAAGCGTTGTCGCGCCCCCGAGCTCTCTCTCGCAAACTCCCAAGGCCTTCGGGCAGGGAGACAGATGGCCACAAGGCCTGGGCGACGCTTTTCATCACCGGCCAACCCGCTCGTGCAGCTTGTAAGAGCTCGAAGAAGGTCACCCGAGAACTGGCATTTCCTCCGCAGACGCACTCGTGAGCATACCTACAGACATAACTCTGTTAGTCGACTTCCTCGCCGAACTCTTTTTTCAAAGTTTGTTTAAGCACTTACTAAAAATGTCGCGTCGAAGCCGCTGATTCTCCTTAACGGAGTCAGACAGCTGGGCACGAACATCCTTTAGCTCCTCACCTAGCTGGGTGTTGGCATCTTGGAGATTATTTTTCTCCTGCCTCACCCTCGTAAGCACGTTCTCGCCGGCCTTTAAACGGCGCAAGAGCTGTTGCTTGTCCAGATCTACCCCGGTGCCATCTGCAATGTCATTGTCAGATCTATACCGCACTTCATAACATACTTATCTTTTAAAAATCGTATGTTACCAGAGGGGGTCTCCTTGGCTTCTCCTATCGCGGCTTGTGCGGCCACAAGTTGGGCTTTGCACTCTTCAAGCTCCTGGGACAATTGGGTATTCTTTTATGTAAGATCCTGCACAATAAATGATCCTTAAATCAATTATTCTAACTATTTTAAGTCTCGGGGGCTACTGGTATATATAACCATCAAATTTTCTCACCCTTATGTCTTTCACATACTGCTCCGTGGCTCTGGCTAGACCATTTTGAGCAGCACGGAGGTGCGCATCTCCCGAATTGAAGGCGTCCAATGCCTCTTGGGAGAAACATGCGTCACGAAGAACAGCCTGGCGACACCTGTGATTCATGGCACTCTCCACCTCGGAGTTGGTGGCGGACAATCTGTCGGCATCCTCTGTCGGAGGAGCGTCCGACGCAAGCCTAGTGTTCGCCTTCGCTTCTGAGCCTGGCTTTCAAGCCTGGCTGGCGGAGGCTCGATTGGCAACCTCTCCGGATATAGTCCGGCGAGCACTCTTTTTCCTGAAAAGAGCGCGAGCGTTAGCATGCCTTCCGGAATAAAACCTGGGAATAAGGCGACACGCCATACCGTTGCGCCGGAGCTTCAGTCCGGACCGCACTTGTTTTTAGCCTGCTGGGCCGCGCTACCCCTTGTTGGCTAGCCACCGCAGGCTCGGCCTTCCACCTTAAGGGATCCCCCTGTAGAACGCCATTGATATACGGTGGTCAAAGATAAGCACGGAGGGATCATTTCTAAAGTATTGGGACTTCGGTCTCAATTACCTGTGAGGCTGGAAATATTCCGGGGTAATCGGCCGTAATGGCAACCAAGGCATTGTCGATGCTCAGTTGGTAAAATACCCCATCAATCAGCTCCACAGATATGTCCGGATCCTCTTGGGAGGCCGGATCGAGGGACCGTTCCGGATCCTCAGGTTGTGGAGGTGGGCTATTTATATCCTTTACGGCCCGACGCAATTCCTGCGTCAAAATCACAAGATAAGGTACTTAACTATGGGAATATGGAATGGATGGGCATAAATAAATGTCCGCTTACCCAGCTTGGAGGATTGTTCATGGAAAACCCGTCCTGAGGATTGACGCGAAGAAATTCTTCCTCTTCTCCCTTGTACAATGCGGACAAGATCTTCATCAGATCAGCGACCGATCCCAGCCCCTTAGGCCATGACGGGTGGCATCATCCTCCCCGTTGAAATCCCACATGGGGTGGCCCCTATACTGGAGCGGCTACACTCCCCGCATAATGCATGTGGCCATGACCCCGATCATGGTCAATCCGGAATGAGCCAACAACCTTATTCGCTCATCGTAAAGGACGCCCCTGTCATTCTCCCTCTGGGCTCCGAGGACGCCACTTAGGCGCTTTCTTGAGGGAGCATTACAGAACTCCGGAGGCCGATCCAACAGGGTCCGCAGGGGACGCCTTCTATAAAACCATTCAAGGCTACCAGACGCTTTCTTCGGGTTCCGGATAGATATCCGGTCCCGCGATGCACTATAGTTCGCTCCGCCCACTTGATATATCGACCCCTCCGAGAACGGGTACGAGGCGTAACAGCCTCTTCCATAGCGCGAAATGAGCCTCGATGCCCAAAAACAGCTCGCAAAGGGCCACGAAGCCCGCAATATGCAGAATGGAGGCAGCGAAGGTTGTGCAACCGAGGCCATAGAACTCCGTGAGCCCCGGAGAAACGGATGAATTGGAAATTTGAGCCCTCTTATCAAAAAAGGGACAAGGCATACCCGCCTCCTCGAGGGACCGGGACGCCTCCGCTTGTTTTCCGCCCTTATAGGTGGCGAGTCCGGCTCGAACCGGAACCATGAAGGCCGGGGGAAGAAACCCCTTGGTTTGGAGCGTCACTAACTCGTTGTGCGGGACGGAGCATCTCTCCCAATCTCCAGGCTGAGGACTAGGAGGGCGAGAGGAGGAGCCGCGTCGACTGTCCATGATGGAATGGGTTTCTGTCAGATGCGCTCCAATGAAAGCTCGCGAAGGGAAGGTGTTGTGATTTGGATCTAGATCCTCGTCCCTTATATAGGCAGCTCATTTGCGCAGCTAGGGGGATAAATGTAAAAATACCCTGGCTTTTCGCATTCATTCAACATGTGGAAGATAGCCATTATTGGGCGTGGAAGCCAAGGAGCGCGATGTTTACAAGAAGCCGGACACTATTAAAACAGGGACACGGGATTTGGAGAAGAACCCGCCTTGCAATGCCGAAGACAATCTACGTGTCGGACTCGTTGTCATTGAAGCCTGGTTCGGGGGGTACCGAGGGAGTCCCGGATTAGGGGGTGTTCGGATAGCCGGACTATGACCTTTGGCCGGACTCCTCGACTATGAAGATACAAGATTGAAGACTTCGTCCCGTCTCCGGATGGGACTTTCCTTGGTGTGGAAGGCAAGCTTGGCGATACAGATATGTAGATTTCCTACCATTGTAACCGACTCTGTGTAACCCTAACCCTATTCGGTGCCTATATAAACTGAGGGTTTTAGTCCGTGGGGCGAACAACAATCATTCCATAGGCTAGCTTCTAGGTTTAGCCTCTCTGATCTCGTGGTAGATCTACTCTTGTACTACCCATATCATCAATATTAATCAAGCAGGAGTAGGGTTTTACCTCCATCGAGAGGGCCCGAACCTGGGTAAAAACATCGTGTCCCTTGTCTCATGTTACCATCCGCCTAGACGCACAACTCGGGACCCCCTACCCGAGGTCCGCCGGTTTTGACACCGACAGATGGCTTTAACAGCCTCTCCAAGAAGATGTTGGGGGGACGGCATCGCGCTTTGCGCCAATGCGTGCCAAGACGTATGCTGCCTGATTGTTTTCCCGAGCTATATGGTGAAATTTGAGCCCCTCGAACCGAGCTGACATTTTGAGGACGGCGTTGCGATAAGCTGCCATTTTCGGATCCTTGGCATCAAAGTCTCCATTTATTTGGGATATCGCGAGGTTCAATCCCTGCGCACCTCTAGGCGTTGAATGCCCATGGAGACCGCCATCCGGAGACCATGTAGAAGGGCCTCATATTCGCTGCGTTGTTGGAGTCCGTATACATTATCTCGAGTACGATTGAATCAGATCACCGTTGGGGACGCCGAACGATGCCAGCCCCTGCACCAGCCAACATTTTGGAGCCGTCAAGTGCATGATCCGCTTGAATATGTGCCGTACTTTTAAGGGAGTTCGCTTCACCATTCGGTGACGAAGTCGGCCAAAACTTGCGACTTAATAGCTCGCCGTGGCTTATAGGTTATGTCGAACTGGAGGAGCTCAATGGCCCATTTGGCAATCCAGCACGTCGCGTCGCGGTTGTTTATAATACCGTTAAGAGTACTTCAGAGGCTACTGTTATCGAACACTCTTGAAAGTAGTGTCGCAGCTTCCGAGATGCTATAAATACCGCGACGCTATCTTTTGATAATGCAGGTACCGCGACTTGCATGGAGTGAGGACAAGGGACACGTAGTAAACTGGCTTTTGAAGGGGAATTTGTGTCCGCTCTGCTTCTCGCTCGACGACGAGCACCTGCGCTTACAACTTGATGAGTTGCCACGATATATAATAGCATTGGTTCGCCGATGTTAGGGCGCGCCAGACCGGGTTTGTTGCCAATATGGCTTTTATTTCTTCGAGTCCGTTGCATGGCATCCGGCCCACTCGAAGTGTTCGTGCGCCGGAGGAGGCGATAAAGGGTAATGCCTTTTCTCCCAAGCGGGAGATAAAGCGGCTTAGAGCCGCCACGATCCGTCAATTTTGTATTTGTTTGAGGTCCTTTGGGGTATCCAATTGTGACGGAGCTCGGATCTTGGCTGGGTTTGTTTCAATTCCTCTACCGGATACAATGAAGCCCAAGAGCTTTCCGGCTGGTACGCAAAACGCATTTTCCGGTTGCTTGATGTCATATGTTCGGAGGTTGTCGAATGTGAGCCTCAAGTCGTCTACTAGAGTTTCGACATGCTTGGTTTTGACGACCACGTCATCTACGTATGCCTCCACTATTTTGCCGATCTGGTTTGCCAAACATGTCTGAATCATGCGCTGATATGTTGCGCCGACGTTTTTGAGCCCGAAGGGCATTGTGTTGAAGCAGAATGGGCCATATGGGGTGATGAATGCCGTTGCGGCTTGGTCTGGCTCTGCCATCTTAATTTGATGGTAGCCGGAGTATGCGTCGAGGAAACACAATGAATCGTGTCGTGCGGTAGCGTCGATAATTTGGTCGATGCGGGGGAGGGGGAAGGGATCCTTTGGGCAAGCCTTGTTGAGGTCCTTGAAATCGACGCATAGGCGCCAGGATTTGTCCTTCTTTGGTACCATCACCAGGTTTGCTAGCCATCCGGATGTTTTATATCTCGATGAATCCGCCTCCAATAGTTTGGCTAGCTCTCTCCCATGGCTTCTCTCTTAGGTTCGAGAAACGCCAAGAGCATGCTTGATGGCTTGAACTTTTAGGATGTTTAGGCTGTGCTCGCCACCGTGGGATTCCCGGCATGTCGAAGGGTGCCAAGCAAAATGTCCCAATTTTCGGCAGAGGAATTCTCGAAAAGGGCGTATACATCAAGGTTTAATTGCGCCCCGATGGAGGCCGTTTTTGTAGGGTCCGTTGGATGGACTTGGAATTTGACTATTTCGTCCGCCGGATTAAAGGAGGTGGACTTGGATCTTTTATCGACTATCACGTCGTCCCTGTTCACCGTGGAGCGCAGCGCAGTCAGTTCCTGGGCCGCTAGGGCTTCGGATAGTGCCTCAAGGGCCAATGCGGCTGTCTTATTTTCGGCGCGGAGTGCTATGTCCTGGTCACTAGCAAGAGTGATGATTCCGTAGGGCCCGGGAATTTTGAGCTTCATGTACCCGTAATGGGGTATAGCTTGAAAAATTGTGAATGCCTCTCACCCAAATAGAGCGTGGTATCCCTGCTGAACGGGGCCACTTGGAACGTGACCTCCTTGGACCTGTAATTATCCAGCATGCCGAACACCACATCCAATGTGATTTTTCCCAGACAAAGACGCTTCCCGACCGGGATTATTCCTCTAAAGGTTGTGCTGCTTCGCTCAATGCGGCTCCAGTCTATTTCCATTTTTCAAGGGTTTCATAAATGAGGTTCAATCCGCTGCCACCGTCCATGAGTACCTTTGGTAAGGCGAAAGTCGCCCACTATTGGACCGAGGACCAATGCGGTTGGTGCTCGGGCTGTTCGAATTTAGGTTCATCATCGACATTAAAGGTAATAGCCGTGGTCCTCCATGGGTTTATTGTTGCTACTTGGTAGACTTCGCAAGGCTGCGGAGTGTTCGCTTCGCATATTATTTGATGTGAAAGTCTCAAGACTGCTAATATCTTGTACTAGTATCCCCGGCTGGTGCTCCGTGGATTCTTGAGTTAGAAGCTCTTCGCCACTTCTGGCCACCTGCCGGAGTATCCAGCATGCTCTAAGGCTATGAGTTGGTGTGGCGCCCTCTGTACTATGAATTTTACAGGGTCCATTGAGCCATCCCTTCAGTATCCATGCCCTATAGAGGGTTTTTGATTTTGGTGTTTAACCTGTGTGCTCGCGATAATGCACCCTTTATTTTGGACCGTTGTATTCGGGGCTAGATTGTCCCAAAATTTTATTTCGGTTTTCCAGGCGCTTTCCATCGCACAGTACTTTCGTACTATGGACGCCAAGTCAGCGAAGCGTGTAATTTCACGGTGACTTTTGGCGTTGAGGATTCCGTTGTCCGTGCAATTATTGCAGAAGAATGAAATTGCATCCTCCTCGCGGCAGTCCTTTATCCTGTTCATGACCAGGAGGAATCTGGACCAGTAATGGTGTACTGTTTCTGCGGGCTCTTGCCGAATTTGGGATAGATGCTTATGTTTGGGTGGGCGGGTGGAATTAAATCCGGAACCTCGTCCAATTTAAGACTCAGGGGCCAAGGAGTTTCCAAACTCGGAAGCTTGGGTTCTTGGATGTTGTCCAATGAATCTAGCCCGCTGCCTGACTTTAGGTTCAGTGGCTTGAGTGACGCCCTCCGCTCATGGTATCCGCTTGGAGGATTGGGAATCTGGACATAACTAGTCCTTAAGATAGATGAAGGCTTGCCGCATTGTTCCTCCACCACTACAACGTGATGGGTGACCTGGGGAGTGTTAATCTCTCTCGGATCGGGTTTAGGCCCAATCTGATCGTAGTCTCAGAGCGACTCCCAGGCGGCGATGCGATCCAAGAGCTCGCTTTAAGAAAGAGAGCTCCATCGGATCTAACCGCCGGCGAGTTCCGAGTTGACGTGAAGATTGCTTTCGATGACCCGAGAAGTCATCGCTCGGTAAGCGCCGTGAACAGCGGTCATAAGAAAACCGCCTAGCCGGAGAGTTTGGCTGATAGCCAAAGCTCCTTTAGCAACAGTGCCGTCTTTAAAGACGGGATGAGTGTGACGCCCTCGATTCAATCATACACTAATCATGCACGCAAATGTGTACGATCAAGATCAAGGACTCACGGGAAGATATCACAACACAACTCTAGACACAAATAAAAAAATAATACAAGCTTTATATTACAAGCCAGGGGCCTCGAGGGCTCGAATACATAAGCTTGAATACACAAGAGTCAGCGGAAGCAACAATATCCGAGTACGTACATGAGTTAGACAAGTTTGCCTTAAGAAGGCTAGCACAAAGCGGGATACAGACGAAAGAGGCGCAGCCTCCCGCTGGGATCCTCCTAAATTACTCCCCGTCGACGCTGGGCTACACGGAGTAGTGGGCGCCCGGTAGTAGGAGTCGCCGCGTCGACGGTGGCGTCTCGCCTCGGATTCCAACATCTGGTTGCGACAACCGTAAAGAAAGGAAAGGGGAAAGGGGAGAAAGCAACCGTGAGTACTCATCCAAAGTACTCGCAAGCAAGGAGCTACACTACATATGCATGGGTATATGTGTAAAGGGCCATATCGGTGACCGAACTGCGAATGCCGTAATAAGAGGGGATAACTAATCACCGCCGAAGACTACGCTCGCAGCCTCCGCCTTGCAGCATGTAGAAGAGAGTAGATGAAGTCCTCCAAGTAGCATCGCGATAGCATAATCCTACCGGCAATCCTCCTCATCGCCTGTTAGAGAGCGATCACCGGGTTGTATCCGCACTTGGAAGGTGTGTTTTATTAAGTATCCGGTTCTAGTTATCATAAGGTCAAGGTACAACTCCAAGTCGTCCTGTTATCAAGATCACGGCTATTCAATAGATTAACTTCCTGTAGGGTGCACCACACAACCCAACACGCTTGATCCCATTTGGCGGACACACTTTTCGGGCCATGCCCGCCGCTGAAGATCAACACGTCGCAGCCCCACCTAGGCCAACAGAGAGGTCAAGACGCCGGTCTAAACCTAAGCGCACAGGGTTTGGGCCCATCGCCTTAGCACACCAAGACGCTATAACGCGCCGAAGCGTAATCTAGCCCCTTAATACAAGAGCAGGCTTACGTTCCAATCCGGTAGCGCTACCGCGTCGCCGACGTCACGAAGGCTTCGGTGATACCACGACGCCGAGTGCCCATATCTTTCCCACGTAGTTGGTTAGTGCGATAGACCAAATGGCCGACTCGGATCAAATACCAAGATCTCGTTAAGCGTGTTAAGTATCCGCGAACGCCGACTAGGCCAAGCCCACCTCTCCTAGGTGGTCTCAACCTCGCCTGCCGCCCTCCATAAGTAACGATGGGGCCGTCGGGAACCCAGCCCACCTCAACCGGGATGGAGCCACCCGTCCTTTCAAATTTCCCCATCTCCAACAATATCACAGGTAATGAATAGTGTAAAGTATATAGTATATGCCCGTGATCACCTCCCAAGTGATCACAGCCCGAGAGTATAGCATGGCAGACGGACAAGAGTGTAGGGCCATCGATGGAACACTAGCATCCTATACTAAGCAGTAGGATAGCGGTGTAAGGGTAACAATTGTAGCAACAATGACAAAGGCTATGCATCGTAATAGGATTAACCGAAGCAAGTAACATGCTACACTACTCTAATGCAAGCAGTATAGAGAAGAATAGGCGATATCTAGTGATCAAAGGGGGGGGGGCTTGCCTGGTTGCTCTGGCAAGGAGGGGTCGTCGTCGACGTAGTCGATCACAGGGGCAGCATCGGTCTCGGGGTCTACCAAGAGAAGAGGGGGGAGAAACAATAAATACATAGCAAACAGAGATATCACTAAGCATGACATGACGATACGTAGTGCCAGGCGTGCTCTAACGCGGTACTACACGTTGTAGACGAAGGTGGGAAACATCCGAGGATGATTTCCTGGCGGTAGGCGGATTTCGGATAGATGAAAGAGAGGGAACGGTTCCATGTCCAGCATGCTAGGGGCATGTGACAGATGAACGAACCTCGTAATCAGATTCTTTAGATTTTTCTGAGCAACTTTCATATAGAAAACATTTCCATCTGACTTACGGTTTATTTTATATGATTTTTCAAAGTTTAACTGGTTTTTTTCAAAATCCTGGGTTTATTAATAAACCGAAATTTAAAACATAAAAGGCTAAGTGTACCGAGAAATATACCCACCGAGGGGCTGACTGGTGGGCTTGGGTAATTGTTGACTCAGTAGTTGACTAGTCAGCTTTGACTAGTCAAAGGGGTGACTGGGGGCCACTTGGCAGTGACTAGACTTAGATAGACTTTAATTATCTTAGATTAATTAGAAGTGGGGGCCGCTGGTCACAGGCCCATCTAACTAATCAAGCTAATAATAAAAATAAGGCTAATCCCCAAATAGCCTGGCCGGCCCCAATCGTGAAGTGGCCAGAGGCCACGGCTGGGAGCACGCCCGGCCGCTCACACGGGAGCGCCGGCAGCCGATGCCCAACGCGAGGGGGGGTGCACAGGGCGCGGCCCTGGCCAGCAGGCATGGACGGCAGCAGGCGGCGGCGGCAACCGAAGCTACAACAAGGCGAGGCGGACAGGGCAAGGGCGGGTGGAGCTTGACGGGCGGGCGGCGGCAAGCAAGGCGCGGGAAGGCTCGAGGGACGGGAAGGAGCAGGGTGAGCGGGCGTGTGTGCAGCAGCAGTCGAGGCCAAGGCCTACAGGCGGGCACGCGGGGAGGCGCGGTCGTACGCGGACCGAGGGGAGGTGCAGCGAGCACGGTGACTACGACAATGATTCGTCGTGGAAAATAGAGGGATGGGGGGAACGGCGGCTCACAGCGCACTCGATGACGGCGTAGCAGGCTCGGGGTTGCGCTCGTGGTGGCGATTCGTCGACGACGAGGTAGAAGCGACGGACGACGATGGGGATCGATGATTGCAACGGCGTGAGGGCGTCCCTACTCGCGCGACTTGCTGTAGACGAAGAGGTGAAGGTGCACGTCTCCTGGACCTGCTGGATAGGCGAGGGGAGGCCGGTGTCCGCGCCAACATCGACGGCGCAGCCATGGGAGCTCTCGGACGCGGCTCGATTTGGTGGAGAACAGCGCCAAAGGGGGAAAATGGAGGGAGCTAGGGTTCATGGCAGAGAGAGGGGCATCGAGGGAGGGCTCTTATCCAACTCTTCAACCGCGGGATGGGCGGCAGCGCGACATCCGCGTGCTGGACGGCGCACGGGCGTCCACGGGAGCGAGGTGAACAGGAGGTAGGAGGAGGCGTGAATGGGCTGGGCCGGCTGTGTACTGGGGCCATTAGGGCCCGTGCACGATGAGTTAGTTGGGCTCCTTTTGTTTTGTTTATATATGCTATTCTTTAGTTCACCTGCTTTTTGCATTATTTTGAGGTAGTACTAAATGAATTTATTTATAGGTGCAACTTTGCACGTAATTACTAGGTAGGATTCTGAAGCCACACACAAGGTCTCAATTTATTTGGAGAAGTTTCACCATTTATTTAAATTGTAAATGATAAATTAAATGCTACTGGTCCAAGTCCAAATAGGTTAATGGCATTTCAGATACTCAACTAAGGTTGGGTCTTATATGATAATTAGTTAGTGAAAATTTTAAACGCAACAAACATTTTTGTTTTACTTCTCGAAGAAATTATTTATTTGACTTCTTTTAAATTTCAAAAAGGCTTTTATTTTTGGACAAGTGGAAAATTAGCTTAGTGATCATAATGACATGACCGCCATTAGAGGGAGATCACTGTAGCATGATTCTCGGGGTGTTACAAATCTCCTCCACTACAAGAAATCTCGTCCCGAGATTTAAGTGGGGAAGTATAGAGTAACTTCGGGTGAACTGATCCTTATAGGGTTAATTGTCTGGTGAACAATGCAGGGAATGTGACAGAAGTATCTCTCGAGTTGAATTTAAGAAAACGCCGAGAGCAAAATATGAAGGTACAATAAGAAGTTTCAAGCGAATGGACAAACGATCGATACCTGAACAGAGTGTGAGAAGGGGGTTCAGAGCATCGGGAATAGATCATCTCTCGGACGGTGGCTCGTGAAAACACACAAAGCCAAGAGCAAAAGATACTTCGGAATAAAGGATATACAGGAGAGTCAGGTTCCGATCCTGTGGAACTGTGGGTTATGGGCCGCCCATGTGTGTTCAGAGTAGGAAGAGCGGCGACACCTTGCCGGATAAGATAGCAAGGCATGTCATAGTATAGCCTGTCAGTTATGTTGGCAACAATGTTGGTACCAAGGGTGAGGGACGAAGAGAACCATTTTCCTGCTCGTTGAACGAGACGGGCCAATAGGCAAAGTTCTCGTCCATCGGTGATACCGAAATGTCAGCGACATTAGTATCACGGTCTCACTGACAAGGTTGTACATCGGGGTGTTCTATAAGCAGGGATTTATTTCTTCTTATATCATATATATCAGAAGAAAGTTTAAACAAACCAATGGAAAGGAAAATGTGTTTCACACAAGAATTGGGAGTATATCCTTCCCAAAGAAAAGCGGGGCATGATATACATGATAGGACATTAACTGCAAAAGCATTTAGATAAAGGGGGGAGTGAAGAATTAGGATATTACCCATACAACGGTGTTTGGATAATATATCAAGAACAGTTAGCATTGTGCTCCCAATGTTCTTGTTGATGATCGGAGTACCACACACATGCTTCGGGATAGTGTTGACATGGTCATCAGGTGAAGATCAGACTTTGGAAACACAAAGGATCCATCAGGAACAACTTATAGAATAAGTCTTACAATTTCCTCACCAAGAATGACTAACATTGCTAAAAGGAAGAACTATAACAATAGGCCCTCCGGTCAAGTGTGCTAGGCATGACATCACCTTATTGGGTTATAGAAAGACCAATGCTATGACTCTTGAAAATGTTCCAACCATCATATCTGACCGAAGTTTCAGATCTGGTTGGTGTCGGGATACCTCAGACTTAGGATGCTTGAGAAGAAAAGGTGCGACATAATTTGACGGGATGACATCAGAAGATTCTCGAAATGAACTATGAAGTGATTTCCGCTAACAAGAGTTCATCATTAACCCAAGGAGAGGACAAGGAGGTGGCTGATGAACTCAGCGACAATTCATCAAGATTTCCAAAGGATGGATTTCCACAATTATGTGACCAAGGAGATAACATTTGTCAGATCAAAATGATATATTGATGTATGCTCGAGGAAAACATGCACAATTTAACAATGGTTGAAAGGTGCACCCGAAATATGGGCTGGGTTGCACGGCCAACATTGGAATGGTGATTCAATAATAAATAGTCTAAGAATAAACGGCCGACCATTAACTTCAAAGCAATAGGGTTGCTAGAAGTTTTGAACTCGCGACCAAGGAATGAACGGATATGGCAAGAAGTATCACCTATATCAAGAATTCTTAAGAGGTGGTGAAATTCTCACGACATTCTTGACATAAAAAGATGGTAATACTCCAAGGTAGAGCATAACATAAGTCGGCTAGCAAGGAACTCAAGGTACAACGCAAAACTAGAACAAGTTTTGTGTTGCGGAAATGCAATAATGTTGTCGATGGTAGCCCAAATCATCGAGGGCAAAGGATGGCAATTCTCATCATGAATTTGATTAATATTCTGGAAGAGCTCAGAATGTTGACAATGATCACGACACATTTGTTGAGAGATTACCTGAAGATGTAATCGATCAGCGATGACATCAAGTCAAAGGAATGATGAAGCAAGAGGTTATTGGAACCATGGGTACGACACAAACTCGAAACCGAGCTTGTTGTCCGAGGTGGAATGATAAGACAAGGAAATCAACGTAAGATTAGCTCAGCGTAAAAAATATTGTGTACCAGGAAGAAGGACTAGGTAGCACGGTTAAGATTTAGCACAACAATGATATAGCCGATCAGGCTAGGAATGACATGATTGGGTAAAAACTCGTAAGTAAAGAATATTAGTAAGAGTTGTTGAACTGTAATGCGGACTCGGTTCGCTTATCGGTGTCTTTGAGTGTTTAAAACTCCTGGAGCCCGTGAAAAATTGGAATCGTGAGGATGTAGTACTTGATGAAGAACTCATAAGAGGTTATGCGATTCTGTGATAATGTCGAGATACCGTGGGTATTACTTGACGCATGCATCAAAATAGAGGTTGGACTGGGTATTGCTCTGCAGAAGACAAGTGCTTTTAACTTGTCTGGGAAATTGAATCAAAGGGGAACAATATGGTCAGAACCACATTTGTAAATGATCAAACCACATATACAAGCACTTATAACAAGGGGGTAACTATTTTGCGAGAAGCTTCCATGATAAGATCGGCATCGTGTCCATGGGCATGAACGCAAAGTTCAAGGTCGACTCCCACTTCTTCAATGCATAACCTTTCATTCACTGCTCTAGATAAAATGATTTCAGTGTCAAAACCTACCTGGTGAATTACCAGAGGAGTATGACCCGTGAAAACTTTCGAGTTCACACCGATTAAGGAAGGCATAGTTTCAACCCATCGGGGCTTCTTAGAACATATACATGAACTTCAGGAGTAAATAACACAAGCTCAAAAGTAGAGCATGGTTGACAAAAGTAGAGGATACAATTTACCAAAGGCATTATGTATCGGGTAAAGAACTCATAAGGTGATTGAATATGAAGGACACTGTCGGATAACAATCCAACAATGGATCGGGCGATCCACAACGGAGCTGATGTGAGTATCGGTACTCACTTAGAGGAAGAAGAACGCAGAGGGCATCAGATTATAGAAACAACTGACTAATTCAAAGATCAGATGCAAATAAATTATTGTTTCCAAATCAAGGGATCGGAAGCCAATGGTCTGATTTAGAATGGATAAGTCGAATAGACTTAGGGGTAAAATCGACAACAATTTGATGGGTCGATAACCAGCTCCTGTTCAAAATGACATCTGAGCCGAAAAGATAATTTAAAAGGATCAATCGATGATTGTGTGCCTTCGCACCCGTGTTAATTCAATAGGATCAAAATGACGGTGTCAAAGGAGACTAATGAATATTGCCAGCCATATGGAAAGCATCCATATGCCAGCAGACAAGTATTTATAGAGTAATAAGCTGCTAAGGATTTTCGAAGGATCGAATAGTATTTTCGAAGTTTTTTGCGGAACACAAGAACAACTGGGAATGAGTGGATACTCGATAAATGCGAGGAATTATCCGTATGGGTATTTCTGCGGCAAGGAACTACAAGGCAGTGGTACAAGGGATTCTTAAGAGTCGGAGAGCAATTCGATGCATCTTGTAGTAACAAGAGAAACTCAGAGTAATTGTATGAACAACAAGTGTATGTCGTTATCCATATGGATATATCGGTAATAGTGAATTGAAAAGGCAAAGGGCACAAGGGTATCGGGAATGATCGAAGAGTATCTTCAAAATCTTCTGGTGCAGTAGACGATCATCAGCAATAAGGGGCTCTCCGAGTGAAAGTGATAACGAGATCCTAATGTTAGATTTAGCAACATTCATTTAACCCGAATAGAAGAGAGATCAGAGTCCCATAGTATAGACAAGGAGTAAAAGATCCAAATACCACCCAATGGCGACGTGGGCCCATGGGCCGCACAGCCATGTTAGTAAATTTTTTGTAAAGTCTAGACTCGACTTCCGCCAAGGAGTTGGAAGGGGGTTTCCTACAGCAATGGGCTCGATATCAATCTCAGACGCCTCGATTCAATCATACACTAATCATGCACGCAAATGTGTACGATCAAGATCAAGGACTCACGGAAGATATCACAACACAACTCTAGACACAAATAAAAAATAATACAAGCTTTATATTACAAGCCGGGGCCTCGAGGGCTCGAATACATAAGCTCGAATACACAAGAGTCACGGAAGAAACAATATCTGAGTACGCATATGAGTTAGACAAGTTTGCCTTAAGAAGGCTAGCACAAACCGGGACAGATCGAAGAGACGCAGGCCTCCCCGCTCGATCCTCCTAAACTACTCCCAGGTCGATGTCGCGGGCTGCACGGAGTAGTAGGCACCTCCGGTGTAGTAGGAGTCGCCGCCGACGGTGGCGTCTCGCTCTCGATTCCAAAGATCTGCTTGCGAAAACCAGAAAGAAAGGAAAGGGGAAAAGGGGAGAAAGCAACCGTGAGTACTCATCCAAAGTACTCGCAAGCAAGGATCTACACTACATATGCATGGGTATATGTGTAAAGGGCCATATCGGTGGACTGAATCGCGAATGCCGTAATAAGAGGGGATAACTAATCTCGCCGAAAACTACGCTCGCAGCCTCCGCCTTGCAGCATGTAGAAGAGAGTAGATCAAGTCCTCCAAGTAGCATCGCATAGCATAATCCTACCCAGAATCCCTCCTCATCGCCTCGTTAGAGAGCGATCACCGGGTTGTATCCGCACTTGGAAGGGTGTGTTTTATTAAGTATCCGGTTCTAGTTGTCATAAGGTCAAGGTACAACTCCAAGTCGCCTTGTTACCAAGATCATGGCTATTCAATAGATTAACTTCCTGTAGGGGTGCACCACATAACCCAACACGCTTGATCCCATTTGGCCGACACACTTTTTCGGGCCATGCCCGTCGCGAAGATCAACACTTCACAGCCCCACCTAGGCTAACAGAGAGGTCGCCGGTCTAAACCTAAGCGACAGGGTCCGGCCCATCGCCTTAGCACACACTGCGTTATTAACGCGCCGGAAGCGTAATCCAGCCCCTTAATACAAGAGTAGGCTTACGCCCAATCCGGGCAGCGCCGCCTGCTGTCGACGCCATGAAGGCTTCGCCGATACCACGATGCCGAAAGTGCCCATATCTTTCCCACGTAGTTGGTTAGTGCATATAGACCAAATGGCCGACTCGCATCAAATACCAAGATCTCGTTAAGCGTGTTAAGTA